>JAOXJP010278861.1:0-19647 GCA_025762735.1 Platanus orientalis | reverse complement strand
GAAGACTCCATTAACATATATTCAAATTGTTTTTTATCAGATATTCGGATAGCTTTTAACATTCGGATATTTGCAAAACTGAATATCCGAATACATATCCGATATCCGATATAATAATCGGATTTATCCGATTATTATCCAATATTCGATAAACTTAACAAATACAAATTCAAACATACTTTTCAACTATCCGCTCGGATAATAATCAAATTCGGGTATACATGAAATATAAATGAGCCAAATTCAGATATACTACTATCCGCATCGAATCCGGCTCATTTGCATCCCTAATGTAGATATATATACATATATTCATCTTGCACTCCCTAATCCGTAGGAATTCTTTGGGGTCACTTGCACGGATTAAGTCAACTTGTGCACTACAGTACTCTCTCTTCTATCTGCATGGATGGTTTGGTTGGCTATTAACATATAACAACGCTTCTCTTATTGTGTTCTCTATACCCAGAAAACAACACTTCTTGGAGGAGGTAGCTTCATATCTATATTTTCAGGAAGAGTTTTACATTTCAAAACTACATGTGTGTTCGCAACAAAAATAACTCCTAAGACAGCTCTCATCGAGATCTTTCAGCCTATTTATTACTAATTTATTTTTAGTTAATTATAAATAATATTTATTTTATTTTAATATTATAAAAGGCCTTAAATTACTTAATATTTTGGGGTAATATAACCCAGTTACATAAAAGTAATACGGCCATTAAAATTTTCCAATATTTACAATCAATTACCGATTACCATAATTTTAGCACATACACTATACATTCAAGTGGCTGAAACCCTCCATAAGTGAGACCCACCAGTCATGAACCTACCAAATTGGATGGTTAAGACCATCTAATCTACACATTATTTTAAAGGGGAATAATCATTTAATTAAATTTTAACTTTTATATATAAATAGTTCTTATGTAAGACCCATCAAATGTTGTATTAAACCATTACTTTTCTCTTTCTTAAAAAACAAAAAAGTTGGCTCCCACATTTGTGACACGTGGCAATGACTGTAGTAGTACCTGCATTGCATGTGTCCTTAACCAATTGAAGTGAATGCTTTACATGGCCCCACTATATAAATTGATCATATTGATTATTAAGATTGTTCTAATAAATTCCCATTTGGTGCAAAAGGAATTAGAGAAAACCCTGTGAATTAGTGAGAACCCATGAACTTTAATATTGTGGGCCAGGACAATGAATGGTTCTAGCTCAAAGTTGGCCCGGGTCAAAGGTTCTAACACCATCCAATGTACCTTATGTTGGGTTCTTTTAAAAGTGTTACAAAACTATGCTTTTATCATTTATCGATTATTAAGACTTTGGGTAGCCGAATGACATTATCAAATATAACAAAACTTTTGTTACCTCCACCTCGACACATTACCGAATCCTTATCTTAAATTAACTATTAAAAAGAGATTTTCGTCAAAGTTGAATCAATCACATTGAAAGTTGTTCAAGATTTCGACGAGAGGGATCAACAAGTCTTCTTTGTCTCAAAGAGAGAAGGGGAGGAGGTGGAGATGGAGGTGGGTAGGGAATGGGCTGCACCTAATGGTTGGAAAATATTTGGGAATGATAGCCATTTTTTGCTTTGGTCTCCTTACCATCTTATATTGACAACCATTCAAATACCTGATTAATTACTTAAGGTGGCATCTTGGGTCTCGACGGGTCCATATAACTTCTCACGTGTCTTATGATAGTAGGTAGGATTGCAAGTTATCCAAAAATTGACCGTGTTCTGATCTGCATCAGATCTTAAATAAACTTATCTGGTCCGTTTATAAAATATTCATTATAAACAGATAGGATACGGATATATATATATCTCAATCTGTTCTGTTAAATATCTGTTTCATTAAAATATAACAATATATAGAATATAGATAATAGACTGTTGGATTTAAAACTAATCCAACAATCTTAGATTGCCTAATTATAATTAAGACCCTTAAAAATATATAAAGTCTTTACTTCGTATCTTTTCTATCTTGGTCCATGCCAGCATAAACAGGTACTATCACAACTATGCCGCAGCGGCAGAAGTTCATACCCACCACATAGAAGAAGATATGGTATTTTGCTTCATCTAACATTGTTGTTAGGCCATACAACATCAGAGCTTTTGGAGATGATAGACATGGGCTAGGGAAGACTATACTAGTGATGGTGGATATATATGAAATTGCCTATTTTTTCTGGCTATCCAAAATCCGAATTATTTAAGCAATTAGGATATGATATAATTTTATAATATCCGTTAGAATATGATATGGAAAAGGATATGCTCATATCCTTTCCGAATCTGGTCTGTTTGCAGCCCTAATAAAAGGATTAGAATCCACTGTCACATGGCTTCACCTAAGAGATTAACTAAAAATCAGCTTAAACAGATGAGTTTAGCTAAATGCATAGCGTGAGAGGATCAGGAAATAATTTTAAAAAAAATCATTAATGCTTCAAAAAGCTTCAAAAGCTTAACATATAGATCAGATGGTAACAAGCCTAGTTTTGAGGTATGACACATCAGGCCGTAGGTTCTGACTGTCTTATCATGGGACGCAGGGTGAGTTATGAGAACTTCAGATCGAGCTAGGGTCTTGTGGCCCCAGACCCAAGATGCTTCCATTACTAAAGCTACTAGTGCACCCATCATAGAAATATCCACAGCCAAACACCCCTTTTATTGAATAAAGCTGTGTTCCTAAGAAAAAAAAATCAAGATGCCCTAATAGATTCAATATTTGAGCCGCCCAATTTCAAATTGCTCTTAAAACAGGAAGCCTTTAAGTGGGAGAATGATTGTCTGTTTTGACACAGACCTCTATAAATGTGCCTTTGATTGACACGTGATAGGCTTTTGGATTTGGTGTCTCTTTTTTAACACCTACTTTTTCATCTTAACACTTTTTGGGACATTTTTAACCCCAAACACCACATGACAGCTTATCATTCACCATACACACTACAGACACATTTTCATCACAGAATATTTTATTCCTTTTTTGTATTCTTTCCCCAACTTCCAATCCTTTTCCTTCATTTTAGCCGCCCATGTTCTAGTCAAAGAAACTAAAGTCACTGAAAGCATCAAATATCAAATCAGTGAGATAAGAATTCTACTTGCTTCTAAATCGGAAAAGCTAGGTCCCTTGATATTATGATCCTCTTTGTCCTCTCAAATTGCTAAAGTTCTCAAAACTAAAGTAGAAAAGAGAGTGGAAGCAAGAGACAGTGACAACCCCACCAGGGCAATAAACTGCTTGTAAAAGCACTACCTTGCTGTCATGATCAATGCTGTGGAGAGGCATAATCATGCACAGAAAGAAAGAAAGAAAGAAAAAGGTCGTAGTCATAATTATGCTCCAACTTCAAGCCCTCCAAACAGAAAAAACGACCCCTTGGAGAGACAACCCATCACCCACCTTACCTTTGAGTGCCGACCACATATCCACATACTCTTCCATGCGTTATGATAATGTAACAACATCCTCTGCAGTAGTGTTTTGCATCAGGAACGCATGGTGCAGGTACCTGCACATGCAGGGAGATCACAGGCACTTGGTGCAAATTCTTGTATTGAACCCGTGACCTCAAAGCTGAAACCCCACAAGTTTCAAGGAGTTTCTTAATTTAAATTCGCTTTGTCTCCCATAGATGCACAAGGTAAGGAATTTTTAATTAGAAGAGAGATGATGTAATAGCACATTAATGGTTACAAAAGGGTCATTTGGATTTAAGAAGTATCCAACCCAAAACCAAAAACCGGGTTCGGATTAGCGGAACAATGTAAAATTTTCCTAATCCAAATCCTGGGGTGTAATATTAATCAAACGAAATAACAAACAAACAAGAACGTATGATTTACGTGGAAAAAACCTAAATCAAGTAAAAACCAGAGTTGTAGAAGTTTCATTATGCTGGATGAAAACATGAACAAAAATGTCTACAACCCCTAATAGCAAAAAAATACATATAAATACCCTCAAGGTGCTAGGATCGCAACCCTTTATTAAAGGATCCTAAGATGCAATAGTAATCAAAAGAATAAACGCAAAGAAACAAGAATACCATAAGAATACATGATTTATGTGAAAAACCTAAATTGAGAAAAAACTACGAAACCACAAAAAGATATCACTTTTTTGATAGAAAATGTGTCTCAAGACCCTTACAAGCTCTATCTCTCTTTCTCCTACCATAAAACTATTCAACCTCTCTAAAGAGCTCACAACCATAGTCTTAATCCTCCAAAAGCCATATTTATATCTAAGGAATTTATGATTAATCAACCACTACACTAAAAATATGGTTTTGTAATTCTGTATGTAAGCGAAACTTGTTTTTGCAATCTAGACAATTCAATTGATTAAGCTGTCTTTGATTGATTGAAATGTGTCTTGACTATTAACCCATTTTGTTCGATCGATCCAATAGTTCCTGGCTCAAATAAACCCAATTTTGTTTGATCAATTGAACCCCTTTTGATCAATCAAACAAACCTACCCAACTTAATACATTGGGTAAATCACTTGCACCTCCTTAATTCATCAATAACATCAGGCTTTGGAAATAACACGAGAAATTTAGAATCAATCAACCACCATGTAAAAGCATGATCACTTGTACCTCCTTGGATCATCAAACATTAAGCTCCACAAAATAACAAACAAAACCAAAACAGGTGGGTTGGGAGAATGAGACACTAGCTATCTAATTAGAGCTGGAAGGTGAAAGGAAGCAACTAGTAAGCATTATGTAGAGAGGAAATGTTGTAATTACATATTAAGGGTTACTGTTATGAGAAAACCAAGATCTATGATCGTATGCAACAAACAAGAAGAGAGGAAAAATAAAGCAGAAAACAATCACACACAAGAACACGACGATTTATGTGGTTCGACTTGAAACCTACATCCACGGGCGAAAATGGAGAAGAGCTTTCACTATGATTGAAGAACAGAGATTACAATGAATAGTGTGACAGCATGGAAATCAAGAAAACCCTAAATATAAACCCCCAAAACCTTAATCTGTACGGGTTTGATCCGAACCCCAAAGCGGATACAAAACAGGTCAGAAAAACCGTGTTTGGGTTTTTTGGGTTATCATTCCCGGGTTATATCTTGGGTTGAATACAAAACGTAAACCCAACAGTCACAAATGGGTCATTGGGTTTGAGAAATAACCCAACCCAAAACCTACAACCGCATTTGGATTAGCTCAACCCGAACCCAAAAAAAAAAGGATGGGTTGACAGAGTTGGACAGTAAATCTCTGATTAGAATTAAATGGTAAACCATGATCTTTGGTTTACAGTTTTTTTTTTTTTTTTTATAAACATGGGTTTACAGGTTATAGGCCCTTCATTCAGTCACGTTATAATTGTTAGTAAATTGGAAACTAGAACAGTAATAGTTGTAGATAATACAAAGCAATGTCGTTGGGAGGTACGCAAGCGTGATAGTATGGCAGCAAAATCATGGAATGACGAGCATGACACAACATAGAGAGATTTATAAAAACTCCCAAAAGGACACCATTGTTTCTTCCAAGAAATGATCAGCACAGCATGAGAGAACCAAACAACTTCTTTTCCTCTCTTTTTTGGGGTTCTTTACTTTCTTTTGAACGACAGAGATTCGGGTTAAAATACCCACGATTAGAGTAGATTAGAACTAAACTAGACTAATTAAGCATCTAGTCTTTCACACAAAACACTAATGGGATTTTTAAACTATTTTTTTTCTTTCTTTTTTCCCTTGATTCGTCAGTAACTCGAGCCAAACGACGATGACGACGACGGCGACGAAGATGGCCAGAATTGTGCATTCTTCACCCTCGAGACACTCGCTAGAACACCCAAAGGCGTCACGTCTCCGATCACTGTAACCTTCTTTGTTGCGAAGTCTATGCTGAACGATGTCACCCCTTGACCAAAAGAACAAAAACAAACCAAAATTCTTAGTAATCCAATATGGGTCTTGAAGTTTCATAAACAGTATTAGATCTACTATTTCAAAGTTCAAATTACAAGTACTGGTTAGATTAATAAAATCTTGAAATCTCATAAAGTGAGTAAATTTGGCCGAAATGTTTTGAAAGTATGCATAAAAAGTAATTTAACAGAAAAGAAGTAACACCCTTTAGATTTCCTAAAAATAAAGTCTGAAATCTAGAGAGAGAGTATGATTATATTAGCGTCATTTACCTTGCATTTTAGAGATATGTTTCCTCACTTTCCCTTCACATCCCTTGCAGTGCAAAGACACCCTCAAAACCACAACCTGCAAAAGATTATTATAAGAATGATACTATGAAGGAACAGAGAAAGAGAGAGAGAGCTATAGACAAACCTCGTGACGAGAGCGAGTTGAAGAACAAGGTTTTAATGCAGGAGAAGAAGAGAGAGTTGAAGAAGATTTCAATTTAAGAGAAGAAGAGAGAGTTGAAGAAGGAGGTTTTTTTAATGCAGGAGATGGAGAAAGAGTTGAACAGGAACGTTTCAAAACAGGGGATTCATCTGGGTTCACAGAGCGAGGCTTTGTGGGCTCAACAGAAACCAATGCCGAAACTGGGTCAAAATCCGGCAAAACATCGAAGAAAGTGGTGTCACTCAAGAGATATCTAGAGGAGCCAGGAGGGCTGATTAAGTCAGTGGGCTTAGCAGAGCTCTTCCTGCTCTTTTGATGGTAAGGTTTGGGCTTTGTGGGTGGTTTAGAGGAACATGGGGTGAGTCCTCTGCTTCTTCTTCCGTCCCTGAGATGGGGATTGTGGCGATCGATGGCACGGCCGCCGGGCAGAACCATGGACCGCTGCTCCATGCTCACACATATTGCAGTCGAGGCTGGGGAGGCACAGAAGAGATCGATTCCTTTCATCTCTGTAAAAGTAAGCAACAAAACAGAGTAGCAGTAATGGTTTAGAGAATATGCATTTGCCACAGACAGAGAGAGAGAGAGAGAGAGAGAGAGAGAGAGAGGAACTTCAAAGTGAGCTAGTTTGATCTGCTTTTAAGCTTTGAAGGAGAGAACCAGGAGAGGGTAGCTTGGGCCCATGAGAATTAAAAGATGAAGATTAAAATAAGATTAGAGGATAAATGACAAGTCTTAATTATTGACCTTTATGTGATATTGCCATCATTACAACTACTAGTACTGTGCAATTAACAAACTAAACCTTTTTACCACTAGTCCTTTCTATCATCACCTGATCATCATTATCACTATCATTATTTTTTGCAAAATGCATATTTTAGGATTGTTAATTCTTGGCCCAACTCGACCCTCCCCGGTTTTTCCGGGTTCACTGAGCCCAACCAAGTTTTATAATCGGGTTGGGCTCACAGAGCATGTTTCCCGGTGGCCTCAGCCCCGAACAAGCCGGCCCAACATTTTCCGGGTTCGGTTCAATTGGGAACCTGAATTCTGACTCAGGTTTGGGCTGGTATATTTCAACCCGACTCACTGCCACACATAAGGTGGTGAGATCATTTTTTGGATTTTAGAAGAAGTTGATGGATTTTTAAGTCAAATTTGTTGAAAAGATATAAGTAAACCACTTTGAAGTTCTTTGAAAAACAGAAAGAAATGTGAGAACGCAATGAAACGAAAACTAGGTAAGAACATCAACCAGTGTAATATTCAGTAAATAAAAAAGCAGGAGGAGGGGTGGGTAATTTACAGATGGGGGAACTTGGGTTTTTGCAAACTTGCTGTGGTGCCATCATCATAAATATAAGAATTTAAAGATGAAAGCTACAAATGTATATACTTGGTCCCAAGCAATAAATTTAAATTTCTAAACCTCATTCAATAGCATTTACCACATATTCTTTCTCAAAGACGCCCAATGGTTTTTCAAATTTATAACCTAGTGCTAGTTAAATACTAAAATGACCCAGAGGCCCTGATTATTAGATTGTGAATTTGTGAAATTATAAATATAATGGTGTCATTTAAGCTTTAAACACCCCCTAACTTACTAATTGCAGATATGCAATTTTTTAAAAACTTCCATGTGCATCTCAATGCTAAATGCATTATTTTCTTATGTGTGCCAATACATGAGACAGCATCTCTGGCGTATATGACACTAAGTTTTTCATTAACCCAGATTAGAGGTTTTAATTTTAAATTTTAATTATGGGTTGGCAGAATCATTAGGTTATGTGCCAGATGTTCTTGTGATGTTACTCATCTTCCTTTTCTCATTGGGACCAAGACTAATATAGTTCCCACATGTCAAAAAGCTGTGTCTAGCAGGACCATGCTTAGGCTGTTAGGCATCGTATTAAACCAACCAATAGAGGAAAAAAACAAAAAGCAAGGGTGTGAATATTAGAAGAAGAAAGAAGAAAACATTTATGGCATAGTTGACACCTGTCTTATGAAATGGTAATGGAACTGATTATGGTAAAATTCTTAGTACTGTTAACTAAGGGTGGCAATGTTTGACATGACTCGTGAACCCGATGACACTAACCCAATACAAAATAAGCAGGTTAGGGTTGAATGTAAACGTGTTTTGGGTCAAAGTGCGTCAACCCACTTTGACACAATTAATAAATGGGTTGGGTTTGGGTTAACCCATATAGTTGTATACCCTTAACTTGACATGACATGAATCTGACCCGCCAACACACATTACCACATAAGCCACGAACCTGACACGAAATAAACGGGTTAAGTTGACTGTAAACATGTTTTGGGTGAAAGAGGATTGGCCCGCTTTGACACGATTAATAAATGAGTCAGATTTGGGTTGAGCCATATAATCATATACCCTTATCTCGACACAACACGAACCCAACCCGCCAACACTAATTGCCATGCCTACTGCTAACACCCCAAAGAGATTGGAGTGTTTTACTCTAGCATTTACAGGTGATGATTTACTCTTTTTGGATGGTGGCTTTCACTTAATTGGGTACGTCAAGCGTGCATCTCCTTGTCACAATAAATCTTGTGCATAGGAAATGATTCAATCAAAATATAACACGAAGCAAATGTTCTTTGATTAAAAAACAAAAAAGCCTTGTAGTGTATATGGTGAATCATAAATAGACATGTGTTATTTTGGGAGTAAAAGGGTCCAAAAAAGTGTTCAGTTGAAAAGTAGGTGGTCAATAAAAGATATCAAATTCAAAAACACATCATGTGTCAATCAATGACACGCCTTTTGAAGTCGGTTGACAATCATTCAAGAGACATTGTAGTATTAATGACCTGTCCAGGGTTTGGTGTCCAGAACACCAGGGGACTTCACGTGGAATTAAATAGAAAAAACAAAAAAATCACTTTTTTGATGGTTTTGCATTTTTGGGATACGTGTCACACTTCAAATGATGCCGGACTTTACTACACTTCATGCTGTTGTAGATGATTTCAACTCAATTATAACAGATTTACTTTGAACATTGATTTAATTACTATGAAAATAATAATAAACTCTCCCACTTCATGGGTTATCTCCAAACTACAGATTCGGATTTGGCCTAATTAAATATTTCCTTTAAAACAATATTTACCCTAAGATTTTTTTTTAAAAGCTAAATTATATAGCTATAAATTTTAAATTGATGTGTGCTCTCTATGGTATGGCCTTAAATATTCCTGATTTATAGTTTACTGTTCACAGGCATACCAAATATCATAGGGACTCAGGTCAGAAGGGACAAAGCAACGGTCATATGTAGTCAGCAATGGTTTACTCTTTGCTCTGCCAAATCGCCTTTCTTTTCATTTTCTTTTCTCTCTTTTTTTTTTCCTTTTCTATGGAGGGGATAATTAAGACAAAATAGGATTAATCAAAGGAAATCAATCTCATGCACCATAAATATGATCTATAAATGGAATAATCGTATTCATGAACTAGATTCATTATGTGAACCTAGAAACTCAATTTATGAAGTTTTTAGTCTAAAAATGATTGGGGTGGGGGGGGGGCAACTCGACAAGTTCGGTTGGACATTTCTAACCCGTTCTAAATTGATCAAACATGGACCTATAACCTACTTTTTCACAATGAATCTGGCTAAGCAACCCCATTTTTTGGGGGGGTTAGGGCCAACCAGCCCCAACAGGATCAAATCCGGTTCAAGTTCTGGTTGGAGTTTATGGTCCTGTCCGGATTTGACCCGATTCATTGCTGCTAAGGTCAGAGTAATTAACATAGATATACTGTTACCAAGTTGATTATTTACCCAAAAAAAAATTTGATTATTGGTCCAAGGGTGGTGCTCAACCAAGGCCCTACTAGGCCCTTTGCTGATTGAATGTACTTGCTAGTTGCTATTGATGAGTTTATTTAAAGAGAGTCTATGAGTGTGGGAATAGTAGGTTACATGATATAATAATCAGATTCTTTAGGAATAAATGCCCTATACATACGAGAATGGTTCTAATGAATGAGACACAAAGCCACTTTTCTTTGTCCCCATTATTTCAAGTTCTCGTCCACAATCTTATCGAATCTGATGCGTTTATATGACTTTCTTTCTTTTTTCTTTTCTCCTTTAAATCCCTTCTTGCCGTTACACCGTCGACAGTGCCCAAAGGGATAATATTTTTTCTCTCTCTTCCTTCTATTGTCTTATGGGTCTTACTGAATCCAATTGTTTTATAATCACGCATTGAAAGGGTTTAGGGTGGTGAGCCTTTGAATGTTCTTGAAATTTTTTTTTGATATGATCAAATAACAAAGCACAACAAAATAAAACACAGATCAAATTCAAGTAAGTAGTGTGTGTGAAACAAAACGAGAAAAAAAAGTAGAAGATAAAGAACAAGAACAATTACATAACACAATATGTAATATGGTTCAACACGATTGCTACATCATGGTCAAGATTATAAAAAAACTTTTATTAAAATAGAGAACAAAGATATTACAAAAACGTATAAAGACGAGTTTCCAAACTTAAGGACGAAACCCTAAAGATAAACCCAAGGCAGAACTTTTCACACTTACAACTAGTCTTAACAAAACCCTTAATCTATCACATTCCTATAAACCCTCGTACATCCCTCTTATATAATAACATGGTTTTCAAGAAATCTTACAACACAACATGGGTCAAACCCTCTAACTACCGTTCTCCCGAAGAAGAAAAAAATGGTTTGGGTAGGTGACCTGAATCGGGTCACAAAAAAGGTCATATCAGGTTTTTCTTCAGATCGCCAAACGAGTTGAATTCAAGACACTGTCCCAGCATTTTTGTTTCTTGGTGTTTTTTTTTTCCCTTTCTTTTTAATCTTCATTTATCTCTTCTTTCATAAACTGCACCCGTCGGTTACCAGTCGGCTCGGCGCCCACAGATAATTTCAATATTGCTTCTTCTGCGTCTGCTATGCCGACAACTGCTGCTTTGTATTCTATCCCTAACTTGCACTACCAAGCGTGGTTTGCCTTTTGGAGTCTTAATTATTATTTCTCACTAGACTGCCTTTTGATCTGGCTAATGGAAACATGATTTCCAGTTATATATGTATATACCCATTATTAACTTTGAATGGCATTCATGATTATCCTCAACTTTAAATGACTTTCATGATTATCCTGAAAATTAAGTGGCATTAAGAAGTGTTTAATTAGGCCCACTAGTATGAACTGATAACATCAACCTCTATTAATGGAAGAGAAAAAGTAGTAAACGTGTGGTGTTGCTTTTATGATCTTTGACTAAAGATTACAATTATAGATAAATTATTCAAGGGAGATATGTATGGGATGTGCTGAAGGAAAAGGTTTTAAATGCCAAAGGGATATGAACATACTACATTCCAGATGGGGTTGGGCTCCTTCACCTTCCTAGTCACCAAGGCTAAAGTTTCCCCATTTTGTGACCATGGTTTTGATCATACCCATCAATCAACAAGAAAAGAATAAGAAGAAGAAAGTAAACTTATGTGATTTTTACATTCCACCATTTTGAACCATTCAGGGCTCGGTTAGTCATGGGCTTAGCTTGCGCCTTGGTTCAAGATTGCAGAGCTGAGCCTGAGCCAATAAATTAAGCTTGTTTACCAAGTGAGCTTGAGCCGTGCTGCTCACTAGCGAGCTAAGAGCTCGGCTTGTTAAGGATCTTATATGTGGGTATGGTTCATAGATATTGGTTATTACAGCAATTGGGCCTGTTTAAACCAGCCATATCTTTAACCTTTACAAGCCGGTATGGCTCATGGGTGAGGACTTTAAGGTTCGAGGCCTGAGGCAGCATGTTTTGAGTTTGGAGAGCCAAGTCTGCGCTCGGCACCTCAAGCTCGTGATGAGCCTGGGCCAAGCCTGAGGAGCCTGAACTGAGTTGGGCTCAGTTCAGCTCATTGACACCCCTACCTAAGACACTGTGGGCAAGCTAGGGCCCAACAGATTAGCAGGCCAGGCTTAGTCCAAAGTGGGGGGTGGGCACTTGGACTAATAAGATGCTCCACATGTATCTTTTGGTCCAAAGTGGGGGGTGGGCAAGTTAAGCTGGACTAGTTCTGAGACCGCATCAGGCCAGCCTATATTTACCATTAGTAATTACATTTACTAATGGGCCATATGCATGGAAAAACCACCTAAAATTCACCCAGCGCAGGTGATCTATGGTGTCGATAAATTGCCTAGGCTTTGTCTTGACCAGGTGAATCCAGGTAAGCCCACCCACCAAATCCCACAGGCCCAAAAAGGACATTCATTTTGGGCCGGGCTCTTAAAACATGTCCAATCTCAACCTAAGGCTTCTACAGGCTCTTATTCAAGATTACCAACAAATAATAAATACTTTCCAAAATTTTTAAATCTCGTAGGTTCCATGATCCAGCTTTCAATAATGATATCTCAAATTTAAACAAGATTTTGTTTCTATCTCACAGGCTCAACCAAAAGACAAGTTCCATTAACCAGTGGCAAGAGAAGGGCACTTGTCAGAGAACGTCTACAATTGGAGTCCTAATGATTTTGGAAACAAGGACAGCCCAACTCACATGAGAGGATAGAAAGGATTCAGAAGACTCCAGAGCTAAGAAGCATGGATACTCCAAAATCCTCAGTATATACATGTCCAACACATATACTTCGAAGTACCTTTGCATGTGTGCCCGTGGCTTATATATATATATATATATATATATATATATTTGGACAAGAAGAAAATGTGAGAGAAAGAGTTTGTAGAGTAACACAGCACATGGTTTTCTTTTCGCTTAATTTTTTTTCTTTCTCATTTTCATTGTAATTTCTTTTGAATTCTTAGTACTTTGTACTCTAAAGACTAAACATCATTGTATGGTATGAATGTGCTTTTTTGTGATGTACTATTACTTTTAAATTAGTTTTAGAAATATTTTCAAACATTTTGATGCATGTTATTTATTTTTTATCATAAAATTAAGATAAAGTATAGATAAATATATAGATTAATTGATGTATAGTATCCTAGTTTTTCAAGAATTGTCGTGCCACTGTATTTGTATCGTATCATACCCGTATCCTGTGTCAGTATCCATACTTCTTAACTACAGAGTCATCATTCAAGACAGAAACAAATGCAGAATTTTGAAAGAAACCTCTCTTCTAGCTGAATGTGAAACGGTCCTTATGGGACTTCACCTGCCTAAGGATTTACAAATTCAAATCCTAACCAATGAATTAGACTCTTTAAAAAGTCATTAATCTTCTTTACCAGAAAACAAAAGAGAGAAAATACATTAATCTTTTGAAAAAATAACCATGATGATAACCATTGGTATATCCAACACTGTATTTTGGACTCTAGGATTTTTGTTTGCTAATTTTGAGACCCTCTCCATTCATATAGGGCTGTCAATTAGCCGCCTAAACATCTGTATCTGGTTCATATTGAATATGCTTTCGGCAAATATGAATGCACCTATATCTGATTTGTTTAAATATTCACTTATAAATGAACCAAAAAGGAATGAATATTAATATTTTAGAAAAGATGATACACATTAAAAGAATATAACCGGATACATAGAATAATATATCCATTTATTAATACTAAACCCTTAATTGAACCTCCCCAATTGCTAGCTCCCCTTCTTTAGTTGAATTCTACCGATCTATCTTTATGGTTACTAGGTCCTTATTATCTTTATAATTTTTATCGTGATCATTGTCATCTTTACATCCATTCTTGAATTAGTGACACATAAATCTTCAATATCTTCTTCTCCTCCTCTAGGGTGTTCTAGTCATTACTCTTCTTATTGTTGTTACTAACAGTCTCATCCCTTTCCACTTATCCCCATCACCAAGTTTTTGGCTCTGAAATATTTGTGTCACCACTCAACCTTGATTTTTGACAAAAAATGTAATTGGATATACCCGGATTCATATTCGATATTTGGTTAAGTAGATAAATATGAATATGGATTTTATTGTTAAATATCCACAAATATCCAAATTCATGTATGATATTCGATTATGTAAACAAATGTAAATACAGATATATTTATATTTGCTTTGTTTTTGATCCGTTATAGTGCTACAATTATATAAGGAGGTCCTGAAACTCAATAGTACACCTACTAGCCAAATATGGGTGCAGAGCCCCAAATCTGGTCACTTAGTATTCCATCCCTTCACCTGATGTGTATAAAATACAACCATCCCCTTTGAATAAAGCACGAAGCTAAAGGGAATGATAGATAGGCCATTTACAATGGGACGCAATTATTAAAGCTCATTCGCCTAATTTGCTTTTCTATTAATATGTTGGAAAACACGTTGCAGATTTGGTGCTCCCCCTTAACAAACACCTAAAGTTCTCCCTCATGCAGGGGGGACACATCACGTTGAAAATGTGATTTACACTTTTGGGGGAGGTATTTTCACTTTTCGACGTGATGTGTCCCCCCTGCTTGCGGGAGGACTTTAGTTGTTCATTAAGAGGATGCACCAAATTCTAGGGGTGGAAAACAGTAAAAAAAAATAAAACCCTTTATAATAATGATATCATCTATGATATCTTAACCGAAAGTGGGGGGAAAATTAGAGTGGAACATTAAACAAATTCTGCCATATTAAACTAGCACATTTCGAAAGATAGAAATGAATTTATTTTTAACAATGAACCTTTAATATGAAAAGTTATTGTGTCTATCTTGCAAAGTTGGATGGGGCTTATATATCGTTAGAAACCTACATAGAGCAGGAAAACATCTTGAGGATTTAAAAAAAAAAAAAAAAAAGGTCCCCCATCCATCCTTCAGGAAAGAAAATAAAGAGTGGAACATTAAACATCTTCAGCCTTAACAAACTAGCACATTTGGAAACATAAAAATGAACCTTCAAGATGAAATGCTATTGTATTTATCTTGCAAACTTAAACAGGGCTTAGAAATTATTAGAAACCCACATAGAGTAAGACAACATCTTAAGGATAATAAAATTGGTTCCCCCCTCCCCTCCCCTCTCCTTCCTTTTTGAAACTGAATTTTGATGGCACTACATCATTTTCAAAAGGAGAAGCGATTTACGAGTAAATCAATCGAGACCATGAGGGAAGAGTTATCATTGCTAGAGTGGACTCAAGGCCTCTCATCTCCTCCCAAAGCATTGAATCTGAAGCAGCTTTAATCAGGTTTTAAGTAGCAAAGAGCTTGGGAGTTGCAAAGTTCACTCCCAATCCTTAAACTTTTGTTGAAGTTTTGCCTATTTCGGTTGTCAACATGTGGCGAAAAATCAACGAAATTAAAAGTTGGTCTTCTAATTTTTTTTGTTAAATGTCCACCACCAAATAAGTAAAATGTTAGCAGAAGTTTAACAATCAAGAGAGGATTTGAACCATGGAAAGTTGGAAGTGGACCTATAAGTCATTTCCTTTTTGCAGGCTTCTTTTGATGGCATTCCTTGGATAATTAGACAATGCATTTTCAATTTACAAACAATTAGGTTGCATTTGGATTTACTGAATTGAGAGGGTCCGCCAAATATATTTCCACTGTTTGGGTAGATTTTAAAATAAATGGAAATGTATTCAACAAAATACATACGGATACTCAACCAAAAGCCTTGAATATGTGGAATGAAAATAACTACGTACGAGTTGTTATTTACAATTCCATTCTTTCTTAAGGCTTAAGGCGAAGTCACAAAGATGAATCAAGTATGTCCCTCTTTCATTTTCCCCTTTTTTTTTCTTCTTCATCTTCTTTGTTGTAGGTCTCTTCTTCTTCTTCTTCTCACCCAAAACTGGTAGCCGTTTTAACTTCTCCTCCCATCATTGGCAAGGGGATGCCAATCCAGAATCACCAAATGCTATTAAGCTTCTCTTAGTTATTGATCTACTTTCCGTTCTAACTTGGTCTCTCTGGCATGATTTCTACATCTGGAGTAGTCTCACTCTTGGCAGGCAACAATGCTTTGTTTTCGATCTTCTTGTTTGACGTGCTATCCTTCTCACCTGGCATTGAAAGCTTGAATCCCTCACTTTGTTTCTTCAATTTTGCAACTGTGTCCCGGTGGGGATCATTTCCAATCTTGTCTGAATCACGTTGGTTTCCCTGTGTGGGTCCTATATCAACATCTTTGATATCTGAATCACTAATATTTATTGTTGGAAATTTTTAAATTTTCAAAGGTTATTACCGTTGGCTGGTGGTTATTTAAAGTTAGAAGAGTTTGACTTTTTCAAAGTCATGTTAATTGTGGACAGATGTGTCTTTTAACTTTAAGACACCTCTAAGGCCCAATATTCACAAATGAAAAACACAAGAGACACTAGGCAACTCTTAGACCCAAATTACAACCCTACAACATACTTTTTTTTGTTAAATAAATGGGTCATTTAGTCAACATACAATCTCTCTCTCTCTCTCTCTCTCTCTCTCTTTGGAAAAAATGTTATGCTCTTGAATATTTAAAGATTGAGAGTGTTCTAGATTGATTTACAGTGCAACAAATCGTAGAACAACATATAGAGAATTGTTGGGCTTCACTGTATATTTTGAAGACGACTCATATAGAAAATTGTTGGGATTCACTTTATATTTTGAAGACGGCTCACTTGTTAACTCTTGCTGACTCAATTTAATTAAGCAGGTGGCGAAAAATCGTCTTAAGGAAAATGATATTTGTAATGTGCCTTAAGGCATTCTTCTAACGAATCTATTTTCTTATATCAATACCACATTGCTCCGACATTTCTACCCTCCTAAAAGGAAGTTGGAATTGGTTATTGACTATCTTCAATAATTCATCTGGATGGTCGCTGGCTAAAGAAGATTGGTCATTGTTGTTCTTGTCGGTGTCTTTAACCTTTGATGAAGATGATGTTTGAGCATTGGTATTGTCATCTGTCTCTTTGTGGCTTGCCCAATGTTCCAATTTGGACAAACTCTCCTTGAGTTTTGTTGCTCATTATTTCAGGGAGCATCTTCCCTATGTTTTTGGAAGACAAACATTGCAGAATCGAATGCTCATGCCTGGAAAGGCAGAGTTCTCCCTTGAGTTAGATATTGGTGGGCACTGCAACTCATGAATTCCATCCATTCTATTTTGGGAATTCAAATGATTGAATCTACATAATCAAAATCTATGGTTTCTTTTACCAAAAAAAAAAATCTATGGTTTTCAATTCTACATAATTGAATTTTATAAGCTAACCAATTCTATGATTACAAATATAGCCTTATGTAATGATTTTGATAAAATCTTTCATCCATGCACAAGGAGATATTCAATGCTATAGCAATTTTGAATCATCCCCAGTTTGAATGGACAAGTATTACTCCATTACCAATCAGTGTGTGACATGTAGCTTGAGAAAAGGGGTTTGAGTCAATACACATGGGTCGGAGGAGGGTCTTATAGTGAACACACAATGGATAATTACATGTGTATTTATTGATGCACCCTTTGTTAGACATCGTGTCACATCTTGAGGAGAGACTAGAGTAGTATTTGTCCATTCAGACTAGAGATGATGTTAACTTTGTTGTAGCCCACATTGTGGAAATTCACACCCCAAAACTCAATCATGAGTCAATCATCTCCCTTTGCAACTAGAGGAAGTCCTACTTCGGGCTTTTTGTTTTGGTAATTCAAATTGCATTCAAGCGGAGGAGCCCAAAGACTCCCCAAGAAGGAGCCAACAGACACACCCAAAAGCCAAATTACAATCCTTAATACACGATTGCGCCATACCATGAGCCCGACGATTACATTGTCCAAATATATGACAAATTCTAACCTCTGACCAGCTTGAGACTATCTCTTTACAATCCATGCAAATGTGCCTCACTCGCCAATGACAAAATGAAGTCTAAACTTACAGTATCCACCGCTTGAGATGAATCTGAAAGCACAAGAATCTTGTCCATGTTGAGCTGGACCGCTAATTGAAGCCCACACAAGATATCCATCATTTATGCTTCAAATGGAGAATCCAATCCAACACCCACCCATCTCCCATCGTAGCCATGGGCAACAACACTAACAGCTCCAACAGATCTGTCCACTGGTGAGGCACCATCCACGTTCATCCTGGTCCATCCTTCCTACATGAGAGGTCCGTCAAAACACCCATTATGGGTAAGAAAAGGTTGAGGCGCTTTCTCATTCTCCTTTAGGCATCGGCCATATCCCTGCAAAGAGAGCTAAAAGAAAACCATATATAAGTCGGGTTAGGCTGCATACCATTAAAAGCTACTTGATTCCTACGAATCCAGATGCACCAACATAACAGTGCAATTTTTTGAAGCATTGAATTTCCACCTTCTTTGGACTCCCATTTAAAGCAAATCCAAAAGGTCATCCAGTCCATGAAAGAGCTGAGGTTGGAATCAAAATTTATTAATTATCTAAAGCCTCACTTCCAAACTTCAAAGGCCACCGAGTATTTCACCAGGCATTGCACAACATCCTCTTCCACTCCAGGGCACGTTGAGCAGTTTGGTTGAATATGACTTAGGTGTTTCTCTAATTCCTTTTTCACCGCTATTGAGTCATGACAAGCTCTTCATAGAGAACACTGGACCTTTCGGGGAACCTAAAGCTTCCGTATTGTTTTCCATGCCATCCCTTATGTTAGATCATGGGGGTTTTGGGTAGGAGTTGTCAGTGTGTTATAAGCTGACTTTGTAGAGAATTGTCATTTTGTATCATCCACCCATACAATGTGACCCTTGAGACTACGGTGGGTCAGAGGAACTTGAAGAATGACTTCCTTTTCTTGTTGGGTAATATGATTCTTGATGGGTGTGAGGTCCCATGTCATTAGTTGGTGGTCAATGATATATTGGACCTTGGAAATGGGACAGACTACAGGGAGGGCAAGACCTTAGCTTTAAAGAGGGAAGGGATCTGATCCACGAATCACTCCAAATGTTTATCTCGTTCCCATCTATCACCCATAGACATCCTTTAAGAAGGACATCATTGTCATGTAGAAAGCTTTTCCACCCCCAAGAGTCCAATGTGGCTTTATTTATTATTTTAAAGGAAATGGTGACGGGAAATATATTGATTTTATTAGCCTGACCCACAGGGTGTCTGGTTGGGAAATCAAATGCCAACAAAGCTAAGTTTGTCAGGTTGACGCAGCGGAATAGCAAGGAGAAGAACACGTCGCCTCCTTTGTTTGGGAAAAACCCTAAACTTCACCAAAGCAGA
>JAOXJP010278850.1:0-19648 GCA_025762735.1 Platanus orientalis | reverse complement strand
ATATAGACCTAATATCAGCATATGAATAAAATTATTATTTGCTAACTAGTTAGGATTAAGCCAGGCTGGGCCTTGGGTTAAAATTGAGCCTTCTGAAACTCAGTCCAAATAAAACTTCGAGCCTAAAAGTAAAAGTTGGGCTCAAACTCAGCCCATCACAAAATTAGGTTGACCTAGCCCGATTATTTTTTGGGCTAGATATGTTAGGCTTCGGGCCAACCCGGCCCAATTGACAGCCTTAGTATTGGTATGGTATCCTTCCTTTTGGAAAGCAAAACAATCACACATGGCACACATCAATTTAGAAGGCAACCAAATGATGTTGGTACATGCAAAATGTAACACTGACAAAGGGTACTTTGATAACATTTGCTCCTATTAAAAAAAGGGAGCGAATCTTCTACATCCAAAAATTGTATACTACCAAACACAAGGTTGGCATGTGATGATTATTTTGAAAACAAAATAAATGTTCTAGTCAAGATTTGGAGTCTAGGATACCAAGGGATGTCATTTGGAATAAAATGGGTGGGAATTAGATGAAATTTCAAATTCTCGTCCATTTTATTCCATATAACGTCCCCTGGTGTCTTGGAAACCATCCAGGACATTTGCTTCCTTTTGAAAAGTATTTTTATAGTTTTAACCATGTACACCCCAACAGTTGTGCATGGGAGAATGGGAGTAGACAATTTTTGGGTAAAGAAGACTTGCTGCCTTAAAAAAGAGGTTCTCACCAGCAAAAGGTTTGAGAGTAAACTAAAGTGGATGTGGGTGAGACCAATGATTGAATTGAATTTAAGGAATTGGAGATTTATTAGGTGGGACCCATAAATATTGGTTATATTTACACTTTTGTGCTCAAAGATTGTTATAGTAGTAATCTTAAAGATGGGCAACAAAACTTCATTACTCGAAATGGGTTCAAGTTAGAACTCAAAAGTAATATAATCGGCCATCTTAGGTTAAGTTGTGCTGATCTTAACATGGTTTATGATGATACTTGGGATTAATTCACCGATATGGTCATCTGGTCGTCCTCTTCCAAGAGTTCTTGGATGGACTCGCTACCTGCAAATAACTTGTAAGGATCGTCGGTGTGGTGCTAGCCTCTGCCACTCCAACGATCAAGTCAGTCTTCTAGTGTTTTCCTTCTTTTGTTTCATCTCTATCCCTTTATATCAAGGTCTTAGGTGGTTAGGGAGTTGTGGGTCTTACCTGTCAGGAATATTCCTAGAGTTTGTTAGGAGGTTGGCATAGATCACACATGACAGCATGGTATTGGCTAAATCTTTGCGTCGTCCCTTACTTATAACTGCCTCTTAATCAAGGCAACGGTAGATTTTGTCATATATGTTTGGGATGTCTCTTCTCTTGATCGGTCGTTTGAAGTTTTGACTTACTTAATCGGTTGCCTGACACTCAGTCAGTGACCTAGCATTTCCTTAATTGTTTGTCGATCGGTCAGTAAATCTAGGTCTTAATGGTGGCTTAACGCTTGGTTCGGATAGAAGTTAGTTTAACCTAGATGAGTCGCCTGGCTGATGGGTTAAACCCAGGTGGTTTGCTCGGCCAGTCATCTCGGGCTAGATACACTGTCATCATCTACCCCCATTCCCTAGACCATTCGTCTACTCGGGCATTGGGAATTTAAAGCATCACTCGAGACGATAGGCATGTTGTCGCTTTAGTTCTAACTTTATTGAACCCCACACAGTCATTAATGTCTCTGTACAACTTGTCATGTCCGTTGATGTTTCTCCCTCAAATGGTGCACTCATTGGACGACGGGGGTTGATCTAGACGATCTAACAGTCAGGATATGATAGAGAGGCTACCCTTTGATCCCTTCACTTTGTGCTTAAGGCATTCGCATCTCCAAAATCTTCACTCTCCCGCCTGTGTCCAAAGCTGCTCTAGAGGGGATTAGTTGTTTCACCCGCCCTGAGGTACACCTCTTACTTCAAGTTAATTTTCCTTACTTAATCTCTTTCTTTTGCATTTGTCTGCCCCCCTTTTTTTTTCTTTCTCATCTTTTTCTTCAATCTTTCTCGTCTTTTTCTTCAATCATTTGACCCTGGATCCCACTTGGGCTCCTTTGGGTTTCCATTTAACCCATCTTTGTTTCCTCCTTAGAATGCGTTAGCGTCTGCCTGACTTAAGTGTTCTTCCGGTTAAGCTTTCTTTCCCTAACCAGATCCTCAATGAACTCCTCGGAGTTCTCAGACCCTCAGTCAGAGTCATCTACACCCTTGATCGCATGAGTATCCACTCTGAATCTTCCAAATCAGTTATGGCTCTGGACAGTAACCTCGTCAGGGAAGACACCCCTGAGTCAGCTCAGCCTTCAGAGCCATCTTGGTGGTCTCGCTTCACTAACCTTCCTTAAGCTGTAGATGGAGTTTCATCCACGGTGTTGGACACCAGAATTAGGGATCTCTGTTAATTCTTTCAAATTCCTTCCTCAGTCAAACTGAGAGTTCTTGGCTCACAGGAGTGGGCTTGCGCCTGTTGCGCCAATGAGGTCTCCATTTATGAGTAAGCGTTGGAGGTGAGCCTTCATTTTTCAGTCCCGTTGTTTGTCCGTCAACTGTTATCTCATCTCTACCTCGTCCATGGTCAGATCATGCCTAATGGGTGAAGGATCTTGATTGCTTGCATGGTGTTGTGGTCAGCTTGCAATGGTGATCAGGACCACTTATCCATTCCCGAGTTCCTTTACTACTACAAGGTAATGAAACTTTTTTCAGGCTGGTGGTATTTCACCGCTCAGACCCTTGACAGAGCCTTGATCACCGGTCTTCCAACTTCAACTAGGGGTTAGAAGAAAAGGTTTTTTTTTGTCTCTGGGGATGGATGAGAGTCTTTCCCTTGGGAGGGGCTATCCAACCGAGTCTTCAGCGTCCCCAAGATATGGGGAGAGCCTCGTAGAGAAGGTAATTTTTGTTTCCTTTCATCCTTCTTTGTTTTCTTCAGTCTCGATTGGTATAATTGTGATTTTAATTTTTCATCACTTTTTATTTCTTGTAGTTTTGGCTGAGTGGCCGTTGTTCGAGGTAGAGTTTTCCAGACTAGATTGTGCCTTTGTGCACCCCATCAAGGATTATTCCTTGCTAGTGAATCTCGAACCACTATCTTTATACCTATTTGGTCTCCAGCCTCCTTCCTCCAGGCCTGCCAAGAGTCCTGTTCCTTTGCTAGGTTGTAGTCTATTTTTTATACTTTAAACATATTTTTATCTTCTTTATTATTATTTGTTTCAAATGCACTTAGTTGATACTTCGTCATGGCCTTAACAAGCTTTGTATTATGGATTCCTTAGATATGTTTACACGACTGCCAAGGCAACCTTGGCGAGGGTCTCGACAAAGAACCTTGCTACCTCCTCCCACAAATGCCCTAAGTTTAGCCATCAACACTTAACTGAGAAGAAGGCGGCCAAGGCATTGATAGCAGTCAACACTCCGAACTCCTTGGTAGTCCCCTCCATAGTTAACTTGGAGGCTACGTTAGAGTCCACACTGAAGTTAGACGAGTGTGTAGCTGATCTCCCACGGTACCTACCCGATGGGCTAACCGAGAAGGGTAAGGAGAAAGCCCCTCCCTCTCTTCTCCAAGATGAAGACCGAGTGGTTGCTAATTTGCGTTTGGTGCTCTCCGATGGCGACATAGAAATCTTCAAGGGCACCTCCTCGGGTGTTTTGGTGAAGAACACCTTCTACGACCTAGGGAAGGTAATAAGGTATTTTGTTGGTTTCATCTTCATTTCATTCGTTCTCTCTTCTTAACATCTTTGTCTTTTGTCTATCATGTGTTGACAAAGGTTGTTGCTCTCTTTAGCCGCCAACTTATCTTAGAGGCATACATTGGCGAGCTTCGAAAGAAGCTTGCGGAGGCTAACATCGATCGGTCGGCATTGATGAGGAAGCTCACTAAGATCAAGAACGCGTTGAAGGGGACCGAGGCAACACTAGAGGAGGTTTGCGATCAACTGGAGAGGAAGAAGGCTAGGGCAGTAGTACTCCAGAAGTCTTTGGACCATTTGAAGGTGGCCTAGGAGGCCGAGAAAGAGAAGGTCGCCAAGGATGCGCTCACTGCGTTTAGGAAGTCTAAGGCCTTTGATGACATTACCTTGGAATACTTCATCAATGGATTCGAGACCCTCCACAGCCAGATCCTCTGAGAGCATCCCAACCTTAACCTTTTCGTGTTTAAGGCTGATGAGGAGTTTGGCTTAGTTAGCTCTGAGGTGGAGATAGAGGCAAGGGATGAGGTGCCTGAGAAAGACAATGCCTCCTCTTGAGCCAAACAATCAACTCTCCTTTTTATATTTTCTTGTTGTAGGCCAAGGGCCATTCCACTCTTTTTTTGTTTTTGTTTTTTGTATGTAGGCCAAGATCTATTTGCCTTGTTAATCAAAAATACTTTCTTTACTTAGTATCTTGCAAAATGTCTCCTTTCTTTACTTAGTATGCTTGCTACTCATTCGTAGCTAGTTAGTAGGCCACTTGTAGAATGTTTATAGGGCATTTGTTGAGTGATAGTCATTTTTTAGACTTAGCCACTTCTATAGCTAGTTTGTCTCTCAAGCACTCATTACTCACTCGTGGACCATTTGTAGAGTGAGGGCCATTGTTTGGACTTAGCTATTTTCGTGGTTAGTCCGTTCCCCTAACACTTGGGATTCATTGTAGACCGTTTGTAGGACGAGGTTCATTTTTTCAAACTTAGCCATTTCCATGGTTAGTCCGTTTCCTTGATACTTAGGTTCATTGTAGCTCGTTTATAGATCGAGGGTCATTTTTTCAGACTTAAGCCATTTTCATGGTTATTCCATCCTTTTGACTCGGCTCGAGATTTTTTGTAGATCATTTGTAGACTGAGGGTTATTTTTCAAAACTTAAGCCATTTTCATGGTTAATCCATCATTTCGACTTTGCTCAGGATTTGTTGTAGATCAGTTGTAGATCGATGGTCATTTTTTCAGACTTAAGCCATTTTCATGGTTAATCCATCTTTCCAACTCGACTTAGGATTCGTTGTAGATCATTTGTAGCTAGAGGATCATTTTTTCTGGACTTAAGCCATTTTCATGGTTAATCTATCGTTCTGACTTGACTCGGGATTCGTTGTAGATCATTTGTAGACTGAAGGTCATTTTTCTAGATTTAAGCCATTTTTATGGTTAATCTGTCTTTCCGACTAGGCTTGGGATTCATTGTAGATCATTTGTACTAGACATTAACAAACACAAGGATTTTATTATCATAATTAAAATTACACACTTGCTGGTAATACCTTTTTAGGTGTTCAATATTCCATGGTCGAGGCAAAGGCTTTTCCTCTAAGGTTTCCAAGTAGTAGGTGCCTACTCGGGGGGATTTGATTACTCGGTATGGCCCTTCCTAGTTGGGCCCCTTTTTTTTCTCATTTGGGAGTCGAGTTGTTAGGGTCACCCTGTGCAGAACCAACTCTCCATCATTGAATTCCCTTCGTCATACCTTTGTGTTGTAGTATCTCATCATTCTTTGTTGGTAGGCTTCTATTCTGAGGGAGACATCAGTCATTTTCTCTTCCAAGAGGTCCAAGTTTAGTTGTAGCTCCTTTTTTGTCTACTCAGTGTTTGGCTATTGGGTTCTAAGGCTTGTCAGGCTGACTTACATGGGCCTGACTTCTAAAGTCTAGGGCGAAGGGCTTCGCTCTAGTGGGACTCCGTGGGGTGGTCCTATATACCCATAAGACCCATGGTAACTCCTCTAACCATAGTCCCTTGGATGCTTCAAGTCTAGTCTTGATTATCTTCAATATCTTCCTGTTGGTTACCTCCACCTGACCGTTGGCTTGCGGGTGTGCTGGGGAAGAGAAGTGGTTCCTGATACCGAGCTGGGAGTAGAACTCTCGAAAGTGTTGGTTGTCAAATTGTTTCCCATTGTCTGTGACTATCACTTATGGTATGCCAAAGTGACACACTACGTATTTCCAAACAAAGTCTCGTATGCTTTCCTTGGTAATGGTTGCCAACACCTCAGCCTTTACCCACTTGGTGAAATAGTTGACAACCACAACAAGGAACTTCTTTTGCCTCTTTTCCAAGGGAAGGGGCCCACGATATGTATCCCCCATTAGTTGAAGGGCCAATGCCTAGTCATGGGTGTGAGTTCCTCAGCTGGCTATCGTGGGACATTTGTAAATCTCTGGCACATGTCGCACCTCCGAACATAATTCACCACATTTGCTTGTATGGTTTGCCAATAATATCCTACTCAAACAAGCTTGTGCACTAGTGATCGGCTTCCCGAGTGATTTTCACATTTTCCCTTGTGGACCTCCCTCATGGTGTAATTTGCCTCCTAGGGTAACAAACACCTCAAGTAAGGCATGGTGAAACTTCACTTGTAGAGGCTGTCATTGATCAGGGTGTACCGGCTTGCTCTGAACTTGAGTCTTTAGGCTTCTGCCCTATCTGGTGGGAGTTCTCAAGTTCTAAGGAAATTTACGATCGGGGTGGTCCAATTATTCTCTTCCTCGTTCGAGTAATTTGTCCCACTGACAATGGGCTTCCTATAGCATATCAGTCATTTGAAGCTAGTTGGGCGAGTTGGTCGGTATGCTTATTTTGGTCTCTAGGGATATGCTGGATTACAAACTTGTCAAATTGGGACACCAAGTCCTTTACCTTAGACAAGTACTCTTACATCTGGTCCTCTTTGGCTTCATAGTCTCTCGTCACTTGTCCCTTAATGAGTTTGGAATCAATGTATACAGTAATTCGACGAGCTCCAGCTTCTCTTGTAGCATTCATACCGGTGATCAAGGCTTCATACTTTGCTTCGTTGTTGGTCACCCCAAACCCGAGGCGGATTACATGTTTGATCTTAATTCCCTCTGAAGTAGTTAGCAGTAGGCCTGCATCGCTGGCTGAGATAGTTGAAGACCCGTCTACATGCAAGGTCCAACTTGCCTTGGGTAAGGCCCCCTCATCCTGTTCCAACAAGGTTAACTCCACTAGAAAATTTGCTAACACCTATCCCTTTATCGCAGTCCTTAGGTAGTAATGAATGTCGAATTCTTTGAACTCTACTGCCCACTTGACCATACATCTTGAGATCTCCAGCTTCTATAACGTTGCCCTTAATAGTCAGTCGATTAGCACCACTATAGTGTGGGTCTGGAAGTAAGGTCTTAACCTTCTTGTTGTGGTCACCAGCGCTTATGCCAGCTTTACCATGGGGGGATATCTCAGCTCAACACTGTGGAGGGCTTTGCTTATGTAGTACACTGGTGTCTAGATGTGAGCTTGGTCTCTGACTAAAATGGAACTCATGGCCACCTTGGACCCAGCCAAGTATAGATATAGATCTTCTCCCTAGACGGTTCGATTGAGGTGGTAGGTGTGCTAGATGCTTCTTCAGATCCATTAAAACTTTTTCTTTAAGATGCGGAAGAAAGAGAAGCACTTATCTGTGGATTTAGAAATGAATTGGTTAAGAGCCGTGACTCGTCCAACTAACCGTTGCACTTCTTTGATTCTGCGCAGTGGCTTCATGTCCAATATAGCTTTGACTTTCTTAAGGATAGCTTCGATTCCTTTGTGAGAGACCATGAAGGCCATAAATTTCCTTATTGACACTGTGAACATGCACTTTGCTAGGTTAAGCTTCATTTGGTATCTTCTCAGCGTACTGAGGGTCACTTCTAAGTCTTATAGGTGTTCCTCAACCCTCAGGCTCTTCACCGGTATGTCATCTACATAAACCTCCACGTTCCTCCTAATATGAGATTCAAACACTTGGTTTACCAGCCTCTGGTAGGTAGCCCCTGCATTCTTTAGTCTGAACGACATGACCTTGTAACAGTAGGTCCCTTTATCCGTTATTAACGACGTTTTTTCTTGTTCTTCTTCCTCCATTTGGATTTGATTGTACCTAAAGAATGCATCTATGGAGCTAAGTAACACATGTCTTGAAGTAGAGTTGACCAGTGCGTCTATCGTTGGAAGCGAGGAGCTATCCTTAGGATAGGCTTTATTGAAGTCTGTAAAGTCCACACACATTCCACTTTCCATTACTTTTCTTGACCATGACTACATTAGCTATCCAGTGGGGGTAAATGACTTCTTATATGAACCTAGCCCTTAACAATTTATTTACTTCTTCTGTGATGACCTGGTTTCTATTAGTAGCGAAGGTTCTCTTCTTCTGACTGATCGGCTATGCGGAAAGATCAACACTCAACCGGTGGGTGATGACCCTTGGGTCGATTCTAGACATGTTAGCACGAGTCCATGTGAAGGCGTCCTTGTATGTGGTGAAAAGTTTATGTAAACACAACTTCAATCCCTCTGGGATCTTTTGCCCAACCCGGATAACTTGGCTTAGCCGATCAGGATCGATGCACAGTTCCTCCAAGTCCTCTACGGGTCTTGTCTGGAGTTGTTGAGTGTCTTCTCTTCCTTACTGATCATCGATGGTGAAGGTTTCATTTGATCCTCTAACACATAGGGATGCGATGTAACATTTATGAGCAGTCGTCTGGTTGCCCCTTGACTTCCCCCACGCCCCCTTCGATCGAGAATCGCATCAATAGATGGTAGGTGGAAGTAGCAGCCTTCATTTTGGTTTAATGTTGGTCTTCCTATAATGACATTATACACAGAAAGAAAATCCATGACCAGGAAGTGGACCACTTTGGTTGCTTGTCGGGGGATGATCTAGGCCGTTACGGGGAGCGTGACTACCCCTGCGGGGTACAACTTGTCTCCTATGAAGCCCACAACGGCACAGTGTTGAGTCATAGTTTATCTTTCCCAACTCCCATTTGTTCAAAGGCGGACAAATATAGGATGTCGGCCAAGTTTCCATTGTCTCTGAGAACTCTCCGAGTTTGATGGTTGGCAATAATTAACGTGACCACCAAGACTTCATCGTGTGGGTGCTATACTTTGTGAGAATCTACTTCGGTGAATGTGATATCCTGTTGATTAACCGAAGGAACTTTTCATGGTCTGTCGGTTGAGTTGGCTTCTTCGTCCTATAGCGCTCTTAGTTTCTTCGAATGGGCTTTCTGAGCTGAATTCGATTCTCCTCCAGTAGTTGGTCCTCCTACGAGGACTTTTATCTCTCTAAGAACCTCTGGCTCAGGGTTTTTGTTGCCTGAGGGCCCCTTGTCTACCTTTGGATGGAATTGTGGGTGAACGGCCACAAATCACCTTAGTCTGCCCTGTTGGATGAGTGTCTCCATCTATTTTTTCAGGTCGAAGCAATCTTCCATTTTATGGCTATGGTCTTGGTGAAATCGACAATATTTTCTTTGTGATCTCTTTTTTGAAGAGGTTTTGAGCTTCTCAGGCCACTTCAATGATGGATTATCCCGCACATGCATTAGCACCTGCTTGAGGGGTGAGTTGAGGGGAGTGTAGGCTCGGGTACGTTGAGCTAGCGTCCCAGATTCTCTCTATTTGACCTCACGATTGGACATGACTCTGGCTCTAAAATCTTATCTTGTAATTATGGGTTGTTCTTCCCTCTTCCTCTTCAGTTTCTCTCTAGGGTCGGCCCCTTCTATCCCATCTAACGACCATGGTGTCTTCGGTGTTGATGTGTTTTTGGGCGTGAAGCATCAGCCCGGCCACACTGTCGGGGGGTGACCTATAAAAGGAGAATAGGAATTTGGTGGGTAACAATCATCCCATAAAGGTCGTCAATACCACCTTTTCGTTGATGTCGTCTACTTGTAACACCTCTTGGTTGAACCTAGAAACATAATCTCTCAACGATTCTCCTTTTGACTATTTGACATTGGGTAAGTAGGTGACGGGCTTCTGATAGCATCTCTTTTTGATGAAATGACTGGCGAATGACTAACTCAGCTCCAAGAAGGAGTCGATGCTATCTGTCGCTAGGTTGTCAAACCACTTTTGTGCCGACCCCTTTAGAATAGCTAGGAAAGCTCTACACATGATTCCGTCAGAGTAGTTTTGCAGGAGCATCAAGGTCTTGTATTTCTCGAGACGATTAAAAGGGTCTCGATTCCCGTTGAAGGCCTCCATCTGGGGGATTTTAAATTTCTTGGTGAGTGAGCAGATCATGACTACCATAGAGAAAGGAAGATTGGTCCTCTATATCATAGTTTCGACTGTAGAGGGAGCTCTTCCCTTAATCATTTTTATCATGATGTCTAGTTGGTTTTGCATCCTTTGCATCCTTTGTTCCTGCTCGATTGCTGCTACTCCTCCTCCCCCCCCATTCCATTGGTCTAATGAGATGCATCAACCCCATGGTCCATACGCATAATTTGTGCACCACTTTTTTGCGGTCTAGATTTTGTGCACATAAAATCCATGTACAATGCATGCACACGGACCAAGGGACGAACACATCAGCATCAAAAAGTGATAAGCACCCCCCAAAAGTGTAATTCACTTTTTGGCCCTGATGTGCCCACCCCTTGGTCCGTGTGCATGCTTTGCACACAGATTTTGTGTGCACAAAAACTAGGCTCATTTTATGTGCACAAAAGCTAGGACATAAGCAGACTCCTGAGCCACAATCTTCCTGTTAAAAACAGAACAGTAGGGCCCGCAGAAAAAGAAAAAGAAAATTCCAATATTAACCAAAGTTTCACTTACCATATCAGAAAATATAACAAAATCACAAACTAATGCCAGCGTTCAACAACTCTTCCAGCTTAAAGGGAGCGGAACTTCCAAAAACCCGAACCCAACCGATATAGACGTGTAAAGAACAATTTTTTTTTTTTTTTTTTTACAAAAGGAAAAAAATTCCAGCTCTTACCATACCGAGATAGGTAGAGAGAGTAGGAAAATACAAGAAACTCGATAACCGAAAATTTGAAACTTACCCCAGACTCAAAAACACGAAGGATGCAGGCAAAGAACAGAACAGATGGAAATATAATCGACAGTGGAACAAAAGATCGGTTTGTGGAGATTCAGAAAGAAAGAAAGTGACGAGTGAGCTGATGAATCGCATTGCCTGTTTTGCTTTATAACACATACGTCACACTCTCTCTCTTTCTCCCGCTGTTGTATTCCAAGGGAACCACAAAGAAACAGCTGGTCTGAATCGTGACATAAGCGTTTGTCTACGTCCTTGGGATACAGCAGACCATAGTGATGATGGAGATTGGAGGGTGACCCTGCGCAGATCAAAAGGAACAGCGCCGAACAAGCCATCGAAAAGCTTCCATGATCTGACAAATACTCTAGTCTGATCTGCAAATAAATCCAGAAGTTTTTCCTTGATGCTCAACTCTATCGGGACTCCGAAGAGACCCTTTAATGATGGCTAAGATCTCATATTTCCTAAGAAATAACTTCCAAGTATTTTTATTCTTATTTTTGGCCGGGGGGAGGGGGATTTTCAATCACTCTTCTTTTAATGGATGAATCATGAAACAATTTTGTTTTTTAAAATAAAAAAATACATAGAATGGCTTATGGCCAACTGATAACCATCTATCAATTGGGCCACTCTATGAGCCTCAGCATTAATCTCCCGAGAGATACATGCGGAACGACATACTCCCCACAAACGAAAGCGACAATCGAAAGAGTTTCATACTTTCAAGGACTTGACTAACCAGATTTACTAATATTTAAAATATATAGTGCGTCATTCATTATATGAATATTTTGGGCATTTAAGAGTCGAACAGAGTAATCGCCTACCTAAAATCTTGAAGGGAATGGTGATAACCCAACCTACCTTCCTTATTTCTCAAAGATGCGTGGGAGTAGGTTAGAGTTTGTTGCGCACCTCTCTCTCTCTTTCTCTCTTTCGCTATAAATAATGTTGAATTGGGTGTCTTTAATTGACATGCTATGTTTGCACGCAAAACCATCAAAGCCCTTGATTTTGGAAAGTGGTTTTAAACCACATGATGTAGGGTTTCTAAAAGGGCTTCTATTATGGTTTTTAGCTTAGGGTTCTCTATTAAATGTTAATTAGGTTTAGAAGAGAGAGGCAGTCGGAAAAGCTCTTGTAATTTCTGGTTTTACATAATAAAAGCTCTTTTGATTGTTTTTGCCCATGGATGTAGATTTTAAGTTAAACCACGTTAAATCGTCTTATGCTTTGTGTGTTTGATGTTTACATTAATTTCTTCTTTTATTTATTGTTGTCTACAATACAAATCTAGGCTTCCGTACAATAGATAAGACATAACGAATGAAATATAGTGACTTTTGGCATTAGGTTTTCTTAGAGAAAAAGAGAGAGGAAAAGGTGGTTTTAACGATTGTTGTTGTGTGATTTTCAGAGGTAATCTCTTACGAAATAGAAGAAGAAATTGTGGTGTACTTCATCTTGTTTATTTTCTCTATCTTTCTTTCTGTGCATTTGGTTCTTAAACTCTGCTATCTTCCTTGAGAAGAACACAACTTTGAGTTCTTTTAGCCAAGGCCTTTTGGATTTGTACTCTCTATCGAGAGAGATTGCATGATTCAATTGAGTATCATCCTTTTGAGATTTGGTATTCACCTTGATCTTTTAAGTAATCTTTGTTTGAGAAAACTGTTTGACAATAATGTTATGCTACCAAAGTTTATTCAAAACTAAAACCTGAGACTTTTGGGATTTAAAAACACAATGACGTGTCATTCGTCTCTATCGGAGAGTATAAATCCATAGAGAAACAAGGGTTTTACCTAAGCAAAATTATATCCCGAAGTTAGCTTGGCCGAAATCCCTTGCATGGTATTCAAAGGCCTTAACTATCTTCAATAAACACGATAACGACACCTTTTATACTTAGATGAATTAATTAACATAGCCCTAAAACTAGAGAAAACATGAAATCTGGAAAAAAAAAAAAAAAAAAAACCAGAAAGCTACAATTTGGATTTTAAGATGTGACTGAAATTGCTCGTTGTGACTATCAATTAATCGTGACTAAACTAGCGAATCACAGCTGAAATCACATATTGTGACTGAAAGGTGGTCACAACTAATTTGGAAAATAATTTTCATTATTGTTAACTTTCCCATCATCATAAAGATAACGATTTAAAGATATGTCTACTCCCATGGGCCAATCAAGTTTGTTTTTATTATGGAATAACCTAGTTCAATAGAGAAAACATTAAGAGATCGATATAAAATATGGAGTACTGGTTAAAGAACAAATATGTATTTTATATTCTGGCAGATCCATAACCTATCATTCCCTCTCTAAATGAGGCATATGAAGATGGATTGCAGATGACTACAAGTATCATCATCTTATTATGGAAAGCCTCTTTGACAGCCTATTCAATTAGTTTGCCAAAATACCAAATCTATAAGGGAATTATAGGGAGCTATAATAACTGAAATTGCTCTAAAAAATCCTAAAGGGGGGTGAATTGGATTTCTCAATTAATTTACCCCTTTTTGAATTTTATATTATGGTTGTTATTAATCCTTTTTAACTTAGTCCAAATGTGTGTTTGTGCTAATGTGTCTACTCAAGTATAATGTCAAATATATGCTAAGCAAGAGTAGTAGAGAGCAACCAAGTAAAGAGACAAGTAATCACAAAATACAAACCACAACAAAAGATTTATAGTGGCTCAGCACTCGGGTCTACGTCCACTCTTCTAAATCTCACTACTGAGCTCAGTTATATTTCATTTAGGTACTATTACAACCTAAGTCAATATACAAACCTAACTACTTGATCAAAACCAAGCTAAACAGTAACACTCGGGGTCTCCGATGAGTGTGTACTACTCCTAGTGTCTCCGGCAGAGGTAGTCAAGTTTTCAGTGTCTTCAGTGGAAGCAAAGAAAAAATAACAATGAATATGAATGCAAAGTCAAATAAATATTACCACAAGTTGGTTGATGTTGCTAGTTGCACAATAGTGGGGTGCTCCTTGTTGAGCTAGTTTGTCTTAGCTACCCACAAGCTCAAAGTACTTGGTTCTAGTGCTCCTTGAGCTCAATCAAATGTGAGTTTCCTTTAAGAAAAGTGCTTATAAAAACTTCTTCTCAATAGTAGTAGAGTAGTGCTTAAGAGGAGAGAAAGTGAGAGAGAATATAGTGTAGTATGCTAGCTAATCAAGCTCAAAATCTGTGGATAATAGAGGTTTTCATAGTGGAAGAGGCTCTCAAAATAATATGCTTTTTAGCTCTCTCTAAAAAAATAACTTGGAGTATTGGAGATCCTTTACCCTAAAGGGAAAAAAATGCCTTTTATAGTAGTGAGGAGCATCCATGGCATTAGGATTGAAATATTTTATAAAGGAGAGCATTTTGGACCTTCGGATATGAAAAACGAAGTTCAAATTTTGAAAATCTCTCATAGGATTTTATGTCTGAAAAATATTTAAAAAATACCCTTAAAACCAATTGCATGATCTACAATTAATTTGGGCACGAAATCGATTTCGGATTAGGCAATAAATTTCATCTCTTGCTTAAACTTGCAATTGATTGTGAGATCTAAAATTGATTTTAAGTCTGGGTAAATTTTTCAAAACTGTTATCAAAATCGATTTGGGCTTATAGGTTTTGGCCTCGGGAGTCTTAGTTTGTACCCAAACTTATACTCAAAACTGATTACGAGATTTGCAATCAATTTTGTCAAAATCGATTGTGTGATTTGTAATCGGGTTCAACTCCCAGATTCTGAATTTCTGTTTTTGCCACTTGTGAGGGGTCTGTCCTTGGGTTTTGCTTTGGGCTTTTTGAGAGATCTAACACCATGTCTAGGTTCATTTTAAGGCATTAAAGATGATATGCATGCATGCTTTATACCTTCCTTGGTGTGCCAACTCTCTGGTCTCTTCCTTAGGTCTTTCGTTCTTCTTGGCTTCTTGTATGAATTTATGAGATCATAGGACACTTACAAGAATCATACCACTACCCAATTGACCATAGAATTGATCACATACATCAACAATTACTGTCTACAAGGATGAAGAGGAAGGGAGCAAGAAATTTCATGTTTAGAACTATGGAAAATACAAGATGGTTGATGGAAAGTCGGTTGTGGAACAAGCTAAAAAGTTCCAGATAATTGTTGATACGATCACTTCTGCTAGGATGTTAATAGATCTTGTTTCCGTGTCAATATGATGATCTTAAAGCTGGCCCCATCTTGGAATGACTACGTGATAAAGCTGATGCTTGAATGTGAAGACATGTCACTTACATTTTGATGCCATTCTACAATTGAAGAGCTTGCAAGAAACAAAACAAAGAATCCTTAAACCATCTGAGACGGCTCATGTGATAGAAATAAAACCCAAATTTCATTTTTGTTGCACCTCAAAACCCATACCAGTAGAGCTATAAATTTTGGCACATGACATTAACACATCACTTTATTTTACATTCAATCATTCTTAACTTATATAAATTTTTTGTTTTTGTTTTTTTGTTTTTTGCATTCATATATACATAGTGGAATAATATATCAATCACTTTCTAATGATTACATAATTAATCACATTCCCATAAGTCTGACCTGTATAAAATCCCATAACTCATAAACCATAATTTTATGAATAATCCATAAACAATGATTAAAATTTTCATTCAATTTAAATAAATAGTCTGACATAACCAAATTTATTAACTGAAATCAAATAATAAAACCCCTAACTTATTACATCCCTTGAACTTTAAATTGAAATAACTGAACTGAAATAAATAAAGTTTCTAATCCAAATAATTAAAATAAATAGGTATCTGGTCTCTGTCTCTGTCTGGAACCGCTACTCTATGATCTCTTCATCATATATGGTGTTAGATTGGGGTAAGTTTGACAAACTTAGCAAGAAAACAGTAAATTATGGAAAAATGTGGATCAAGTCTTAGCACTAATTCATAAACTAAACAAATAATTTTCTAATCACAATTCAATATGCATAACAGTTCATAAATCATTCTTATACATTACTAAATAATTAATAAAAATTATAACTTCATGTAGAGAACAAAAATCAGTGATAACACATTTACAAAACAGAACGGATCAAATAATATTTCATATAATAGCCAATTCAATCTAGAACAAAATATACATCTACTATCAAGCTAGAACATATACCCAAGTGAGAATGGTCCAATTCACACCGATTATACCCAGGTGAGAATGGTTGTTACTACATCCTATTTGGCAAGCAGTAAGGATCCATAATAGTTCGCACTGATTTTATCGAGGTGAGAAGGGTTCCATCAATAATTTTCCTCAATAGGTAAGGTGGCTTTCTAATAGTACAAATCATTCTCTTACAGTTTTAATCAAATCACATAGTCCATAAAAGCAACACATAACAATTCCTTACATTGACTAATTCAAAATAACATATAAGAACATGCTTGATCCAACTAGGCATAATCTATAGAATATGTTTTTAAAGCATATCAAATATGTCTGGAATAATACTTTGAGAATCACAAACCGTAGAATGTAAACATCATCTTTCTTTATAAAATAGAACACTAAGAATAAATCAAAGGATTAAACATATTTCTTGTAAATCGGTAGATCATTACTTTCAGAATTATTTAGAAGAAGAAAACAATTCTTAAAATAGCTTTTACAATTTTAGGAATAAAATCCCATATTAAAACTCTTGATTTTCCATTAAAAAACACAATTCTACATGTATTAATAATGCAAAACAGATTCAAACGAATGATACAACTCTTTAAAATTATATATAATTAAAAAGCAATCACTTTTATATCATGTTCTTGTAAAACTAATTTATCTCTTTCAAAAATCATGTTTTAGTTTTTTTAGGCCAAACAAAACCAATGAAAAACTATTTCAATCGGATCAAAACGATATTTAATCTCTTAAAAAATAGAGTGGTAGAGATCTAAGAACTTAGAAATTCAAAACAAAACAATAGTTTAATGTTCTCTTACCTCTTGGTGTGCAAAAACGTTCATAAGCTTCAAGTTTTTCAAAAATCATTCAAAACCTACCTTTCTCTTTTGTTCTTCCTCATTTCTTTGTTCTTAAGGCTTGTAGGTCAAATTAGCTTGATTTTTATCCATTTTATAGATCCCCCAAGAGTCATAGGTGAAGTAGAACCCTAACTGTGCCAAAATTAGAACATTCTAAACTCCAAAATTTAATTTTCGCAAAATCAGATCGATACGACATGTTTCAGGACACTTTTTTGTAAAAATCTATGAGATCGAATTGATCCGCTAAGTTTGGATCCATTCAACATGATCAAATCAATCCAGTCGGGTACATTTGACATAATTAGATCTATTAGCCAGACTATTCCATATTCGACCTATTTGGATTAAAATACTCATAACTTTCTCATACAAACTCGGATTTTCCTATTATTTGTTTTGTTGGAAATTAAACTTCAAGATATTTCCAACGACATCTAATTTTCTCACTAATTCCTTATACATTTTTATTGGTATATTTTTAAAATTACCTCAACTCTGTTGGCCTGTTACAACAAACGCCTTATGGGAAAATGATTATAACTTTCTCTAGGAAACTCCTATTTACTTACCATTTGTTCCGTTGAAGAATAAAAGTGAAGACCTTTCTAATTATGTATAGATTGCTGACTAATTCTTCTTATATTTGCATTGGTTTCCCTATAAAGTTATGCCTATTTATGGATCAACATGTGTGCATTTAAATAGTCCTAAGTGCATGTAGAACATATATATCATGTGTGTAAAATAGAAATAAGGCACTTGTGCATGATATCTGCAAACATGTGTGGGATTTTACAGTTTCACACCCAACAAGAGAGAATTCAAGAAGTTTTTCATAGGCAAGAAGAAGACTTTTGAGGGGTACAACAACAACAACAACAACAAACAGCTTATCCCAATTATTTGGGGTCGGCTACATGAATCCTGTTCCGCCATTCCGCTCTGTTTAAAGCCAATGTTTAAGGTTTAAGTAGTTTATTAAGGCCGGCTCTCAACCTGACGCCACCCTCCTCCTTTTATCTGGGCTTACCGACAATGTCTGAAGATACAAACATTGTGGAAAGGCAAGGCATCTGGCTAGAGCTTACCACCATAAGAAATATGGTGACGATGATAACAACAGTAACAACCAAAGTACAAGAATGACAGAAGGATCCAAGATGATGAAATGATAGTTGTTGTTACTAAAGCCAATGTGGTGGGAGAGGAAGTCAACAAGTCGGTTGACACTAGTGTCACTTGGCACATTTGTGAAAACAAAGGCTTGTTTACCTTCTATGAACTAATGGGGGGTGGAATGAAGATGTTTATGGGAAATTTGTCATCTTCCAAAGTATATAGGAAATGCATGGTGGAACTGCGGTTTACCTCTAGAAAGTTTGTTACCCTCAAATAAGTCCTAAATGTCCTAGACATCATAAAGAACTTGATTTTTACATCTCTTCTAAGTAAACATGGATTCAAGATAATGTTTGAATCCGATATGTTTATACTTATTATGGCATGTTTGTATGCAAAATATTTTACACCTTTAGAATGTTTAAGCTTAATGTTATTAATTCAATGCCTTCTAATTTTGCTTACTTAATTGAACCTTGTGATCGCATGGTAGATTAGTTCATGTTCATTATAAGAAAAAAAAATCAAACATACGGAAAATCTTTGATTAATTACTAATATTGATGATTTAACAAGTGACAAATGCATCACATGCAGCATATGCAAAGTTACGCATGGTCCATTTATGAGTGTGCAAAGATCATCAAATGTGCTAGATCTTATCCACATTAACATTTGTGAAATGACTGATACACTATCTAGAAGAAAGATATAATTCATAACTTCATGGATGATTCATCCAAATACACTTATGTATTCCTTTTAAGGACTAAGAATGGGTCATTTGAAAGGTTCATGAACTATAAAGCTGAAGTTGAGAATCTTTTTGCCTTAAAAATCAAGGTTCTAAGATTAGAGATATGAGGAGAATACATAGACTCAAGATTCATCAAATTCTGTAAGGACAATGGAATCCACAGAGAGACCTCAACATCGTACACTCCAAAATAGAATAAAGTTATTGAGAGAAAAAACTATACTTTAACTAAAATGGTCAATGCAGTGCGGGATGAAGCCTTGATGGTAGTTTGTCATATCTTGAATCGAGTTTCTCAAAATAAACTAGATGTTACTCCATGTCAAATATTGAAATGAAGGAAGCCCAACATAAGCTACTTTAGAACTTGGGTTTGTCTTGCATGTAAAACTATCGCATAAGCATACCTCTAAGGTAGAACCAAGAGGAATTAACTGCTCCTTTATTGGTTATTCAATGACAAGAAAAGCTTATAGATTTTTAAATCTAGAAACTTCTACTATGCACACCATCATTAAATCCATTAGTGCTGAATACTTCGATCTTTTCATTCAAGAAAAAATTGGAAATAGTGAGGGTGAATGAACCTATTTAAGGAAAAGAGATAAACATATTGAGGATGTACAACCCACATGTTGAAAGAGTAAAAGAAAGAAAGCACAAGGAATTTGGTCACAACTTTGTTGTTTGCATGACAAAAAGAGATCCATTATCCTACCAAGAAGCCATGAGGATGTGATGTTGATGAGTGTACGAAAGTGCACTCTAAATATCCTATTATTGGACTAATATGCTAAAATGTGAATAGAAATCATAGGAATTAATGTGTATTCTTGAATTGAGTT
>JAOXJP010278840.1:0-19650 GCA_025762735.1 Platanus orientalis | reverse complement strand
AATTTTCAGTCATTCGGGTTGCTCTCTGGATTGCATAAACGGGTTATACTTCATGCTACTTTCAGGTTGAATTTGAGACATCTCAACAGAAAATTTTTCTCACGTGTAGTTCATTTTCAAGGAAAATCTTTGAAAACAACTAATATAATCTTTCAAGGAAACTACTAAAACTAAATTTTCCATATTCCTTTCAATATAGAAGTGTAACATCAAAAAGAGAAAAAAGGAAAATAATTTTTTTTTTTATTGTAGAATAGTTTTTGTAAGTAACAATTACTCAAGGAATATCATCTTATTTAGTATGGAGTTTCAAATCATGATCTAAGATTTAATTTAATATATTTAGTATGCAATATGGCATGTGATCTCCATATTGAGATTTCATTGTTCCCAATATGAGATCACACTGTTTGAGATTGTAGCCTATTCTTAAATCATGATCTTTAAAAGTAACACTAACCATAGATTGCCAATTCCTCAAGTTAACTACTTGACTCCCCCAAATTGACTCCACTCCAAAGCCTAATAAGTTAGCACATGTTGTTGACACCAACTATGTCAGGACCTAAATCCACAGGCCGTGATGTGGGCCCGGGTTCGGATCCATGACATGAAATGACCAGCCCTAAACTTGTTTCTCAAAGCAGAAAGACCAGCGAACTCGAAATGTGTCATTAACCCTCTTACCTAATCACATCATTTCACATAAAAATAGGCTAACCTGCTAATTTCACAACCATTAAAATCCATTAAATAATCACATCGTAGCGGAATAAAAATATCAATGACATAATTCAAATAAGTGCAGTGAAAAAGTAATCCATATCCATCGTATACTAATAAAGAGGTTCAACGTCTACATCTATCATAAGGCCTCAAATGACCAATAATACAAACTTAAACTAAAATGAATAAACGTCTCAAGTCCAATGTCCCAAAAGAAGAGTAAACAAATGAAGAAGTCCTTAGGCTTAAATGCCCATCGATCTCTCACCTTGTCGTCTCTCTTAAGACTCCTGGTGATCCCCGTCCTCCATGTCTCCATCTGGGGGTGGTGCCAATTGGGGTAAGCTTAATGGGCTTAACAAGAGAGTATGCAGTTTATATAACACTAAAGGTGACTAAAGATAGTCATAGTAGCAAATAAGGAGGATCAAGATAACTAAGGAATCAAAATAGGAATGATAATACATCTTGTATACTAAACATGTGTCCTATTATGAATCAAGTACACACATGTCATAAGATAACTACAAGAATATCCTAAATATCTCAAGCTAAATCATGCATATGCTACATGTTAAGTATTATATGTACATGCTCAGTAATATATGTGCCACATGTAAATCACAATAGTGTCTTTTCACATAACATATCTAAATGTAAATAAACCATGAAAGGTTTCCAACAAAGTATATCATATATAAATCATAAAAGGTCCTTGAAAAAACATATCACATAACCCGAATAAAAGTCTCTAACATAGCATATCACATCACATATATTGGGCCACTAGTGTCGCCTTTACATATTAATGTGACTCGGTGATTTGGTACCTATAGCCATAATCGCTAACCCACAAAGGGGTCTCTAGGATCATAAAACCAATGGGCGCGATGATTGTCTTCACCTATTAATGTGACCTGGTGATTGGGTACCTATAGCCATAAAGGCTAACTTACAAAAAGGTCTCTAAGCCTAAAAAAGGCAACCCACATAAGGGTTTACAGGGCTACATCTAGCTAACCCATATAAGGGTCTCCGGGGCTACAAATATTATACATATATATAAAGGTCACAAGGAGCTAACCCACTTAGGGGTCTCCGGGCCCAAAATGGTATATTCTTGCATACAGGTATCATATCAAATATTCACATCCAAAACTATGTTCTAAAATCATGTTTTTTATAAAATAAGGTAGATACTACATAATTATACCATTTAAAATATCTAGATGTTCTATCTCATGAAGATTTTAAGAATGTAGTAGAAAATCATATGAAATGTGTTAAATGCTAGCAAGCAAGTGAAGATGTTTGACCTAAATCTAAGAACATATGGAATGTTCATGATGTAAAATCACTTTATGCCAATTTTCATATACGTTAAAAACCTAATAGCTAAAGTCCTTTAAAACTCATGTAAAAATCCTAACAAGTAAAGTGTCTCATGAAAATCCTAGAGTAAACCATGCCAATGATAATATGCTCATGCTACTAAGGGTTATCACAAAATTTAATGAGCAATATAGCAACATGATGATCAATAGAATTAACACATTTCATCATGACATAACATGAATCAAATGAAACATACTAAAGAGAGTAATGGATTGTCATAGGAAGTCAATAGGTATGATAAAGATATATAAATCATGGAGAACAAATCATGTCATTTCATCAAATAGGTTAGGAGCAAATATTTAGGGGGTTTCAAGAGAAATCAATAAAATGAATAAAGATGCACCACAAGAAACTTTTCACTCCCTCCAAATCATGTAATTCCAACTTTATAAACTTTCCAACAATATTAGAGATTACCAAACTCAAGGAAATGAAACACACCACCATTTGGATAACTTAAATTCAAATAATACATAGTAATAAGGTAAGAACCCTTCAATCATACTCACATTAAAGGATCTAAAGTTTACATACGTAAGTCAATATTCTCATGAGGTTTATATATAGATTCAACAAAGCAAAGTTTATCCTCAACAAATCCAAGTTTTTAAGGAGAGAAAAATCATTCATATAGAGCTCAATCATTCACCCAACCAATTTTCATAGAAATTAATCAACAAATATTTGCAAACATGGAGTAGAAGCACATTTTTAAGAATCTAGGAAAGAAAATGTGTGCATAAAATTCATATCCAACTCACAAACCATTTTTATAGAGATTACAATCCACAAATCTTAGCAAACATAGAATGTAATCACATTTTTATGAACCTAGGAAAGAAAAGTGTAGCATAAACAACATATCCACTCACCTAAACCTTTTACTCCTCTTGGAGTGGAATCTCCTCCAAAATCCTCTTGCCCTTGTCAATTCCTCATTCGTCTATAAGAAAACAAAGCATTTAATGGTCATAACATATAAACTAAGTTAGAGAAATAGAAATCCATACTCATTTAGACTAAATCTAGGAAAAAATACTTATCCTAGCATATTTCCAAGGTTGAGGGTGAAACTTACCAAAATGGGGAAGAAATCCCCCTTTTTCACCCAAGCTCTCTAACCTATCTAACTCTTTATTTCTTATGTGTAATCTAATCTATTTTAAGGGAAAATGATGTTATATAGTAGTCCTTATACGAGATAACCCTTCCCTAAAAAGATTCTATATGAAATAGGAAATGAATCCCTTTTTTTTTGAAATCTAGGTATGTTGGGACCCATCCCGAATAACCCCTTGGGATCCATCCCGAGAATAAAAAATCGATCTTGATGTGCGGCTTGAGATTTCCAGGTTTAGGAAATGACCTACAACCCATCCTAGATTTAGGCGACTTATCACGGACATCCCCCAGGACCCATCCTGGAATTTGGGGACCCATCTCGGTTTCCAAACTAACTTTTTTTTTCAGATTTGACTTTCGTGAGAAAAATGACCATAACGTTTTTTAAAAAACTCTGATTCACGTACCATTTAATGAATTGGAAACTAAACTCATAGACCTTTCCAATAAGGCATGCCTCATCCTCTAATTATATTAGAATTGGTGCAGGTTTTTCCATGAAGTTATCACAATTACACACTTGGGAAAACCTCCGAACTTGAATAGTCTATGGTCCAACATGGGTTCTATACTTCTAAGTTGGTCCAAAGGGTTCTTAGACCACTCTATGGTTTGTTTCAAATATGTAAAATAACAATTTTACCAATAGAGGCTAAAAATTAAAGTTTTTGCCTTTTAAATGCAACACGAGGTGTTACAAACTATACTTGACTCAGACAAGTCAAGTTGCTAACTCACTTTACTTCATTGACTTTAGCCAATCCATGTGACTTAATTGATTATTGTAAATTTTGTTTATACATGAAAATAAAAAAATGTAAACACTAAAAACATGGATCATAAGCTGAGTTGTAATACAATAAGAAGCCATACTATTTTTCGATCTTGGAATTTCTTTCTTTAGTCTCCAACAAATTAAAAGAGCTCTCAAAAGCATTCAAAACCCTATAAGAAGAAAAAAAGAATAAAGAACTTGTCAGAATGAAAACTGAAGTGATAAGAGGATTAAATCTTAAACTTTAATATAAAATTGTAGCTTTTAATCGGAAGTATGGACCTTGGAGATTGGATTATATTTTGTCTTTGTTTTGAAAAGATGTATTTTGATTTTTCAATATATTAGTGCTAATAGTAGTACTTTAGTTTAGAATTTAGTTGTTTCTACCTTGCTATGGTGTTAGACTGTTAATAGTTTGTATAATTTTTTTTGGATTTTGAGACTTTAATATTAGAAAATACTCATATTTATTATTAAATGGATAATACTTAATCCAAAATACTAAAGGTAATTTTTTACTATTTTATAAATATTTAGCATATTTAATAAAAATAAAAAAAGTCATGACTCCCTAAGTTTACTTCAATGACTCTTGAGTCAAGTAGACTCCTAAGCTATCCAAATCAAAAATCCAAGTCAACGAATCTTAGCACTTACTATCTAATATGCATATGTTAGAATATGAAGGTAATTTAATATTTTAACATATAAAATTTAAAACATTGTCCTTCTCTTTCTCTCTCTCTCTCTCTCAATTTAGCCCTCTCGCGTAATCAAATGATCAACACAATCTAATAGGCTAATCTCAAGATTGCAATCCCATGATATGATATCAAGATCACATGCCAAAGACAACCTTAGTTAGTCAGTGGCTTTTTCTTATTGTGAGTAATTGGCTTTCACAAATTCTTTGAAAAAGGACTAAAACTAGTTTTCAATCAAACTAGTAACCTAAATCTCCCATCTTCCATTTCAAAAGTCCTTTAATGTAGAGGTGTAAGAAAAGAAACCGTAAGCTATGGTGGAGGAACCCTATCACACTAGTAAAATCTCTTTCTGCTACTCAAGTCAATCAACCCAATCCTATAGTTAACATCATTTCTTATTAATTAAACAATATTCTAAAAATGCAATTCAAACACTTACCTTATGCCAGAGCTGTCAAACACCAATGCAAAGAAAACCACTTCTCTCCAATTTATGTATGTGTGTGTGTGTGAATTTGTTTTATATTTCAAGGGTAAAAATATGAGTTTGTGTAACACTCCGTGTTGTACTTAAAGGGTCAAAATTGTAATTTTTCCATTGTAACGGTAAAATGGTCATTTCATATGGTTAAACAGACCATCGAGTGGTTTAAGAAACCTTAGAACCAAGTTAAAAGTGTTAAACCCAAATTCAACATTGAACCTGCCAAGTTCAAATGTTGTTTCAAGAATGTAATTGGGATAACTTCACGAGCACACTTGTACCAATCCTAAGAGAATTAGAATGCAAGTCATACATCGTTGGAAAGATCGAGGAGTTTACTTTTCAAAAAAAAAATCGTGCAGGAATAGGGGCTTCCTAGAAGAAGTTATGATTTTTTTTTCACAAGGTATCTGTGTTGACAGACTCATTAATTTGAAGTAATTTTAGAGACACCAATAAAAATATAGAACGAATTAGAGAGAAAACTTTATATCATTAGAAAGGTCTTGAAGAATAGTTTTCAATGAAATAAATGGTGATCCAAACGTATAAGCATAGAGGGAGATATGACCATTTTAGCGCGAATAGTCAAAAGTTAGGAAATTAGGGGATGTGGGTACTAAGCCTGATCGAGGGGTGTGTTGAAGGCCCGAAATGAGCTAGGAACACACATGGGTTGGTTTTCTTGAGTGAGAAACATTAGAAAATGACTATAAAGCCCATTTTGCCTTATTTATGGTCTTTATGACATTAGGGAAATGGATTTTTGGGGAGAAAGTGGAAGTTTGAGAAATACTTGGGAGAAGAGAGATTCTTTTTCTCCCCAAGCTTGGTAAGTTGTTAAACCTATATATAACTTATGAAACATGTTGTTTACTATTTTCTTTCTCTATTTTAAGGAAAAAGGGTTGTGGAATAAGAACTCTCATTTAGAAGCAAGAATTGATAGATTATGAGTGGATACATTATTTATGCTCACATTTCCTTTCTTAGGATCTTAGAAATGTGCTTCAACTCTATGTTTGCAAATATTTGTAAATTTCAATCTCTATGAGAATGGTTTATGAGTAGATACACATTTTATGTTTATACTTACCTCTTTAGAATCATAGATGTATGATTCCATTCCCATGTTTTCATGATTTGTGACCTTAATCTCTATGAAATTGGTTGTGTGAATGGATTTATAGTTTATGATTATACTTTTCATTCTTAGGTTCATAGAAATGTGATTTTGTTATATATTTGCAAAGATTTATTATTAATTTCTATGGAAATTGGTGGTGTGAGTGGATATGTAATTTATGATTGCACATGCCTTTCTTATGTTCATAGAAATGTGTTTTTCTATACTATATTAAGGATTCGTTGCTTTAATCTCCATATAATTAATTCAATTAATGGATGAACTCTATATGCATGATTTCCCTCTTCCTAAAACTTTAGATTTGTTGAGAATGAGCTTTGTTTTGGTGAATCTATATTCAAACCCTATGAGAATGTTGATTTTCTTATGTGAATTCTAGTTTCTTTAATGTGAGCTTGATTGAAAGGTTCTTTTTACCCCATTGCTATGTATTCTTGGAATTTGGAGTTAACCATATGATGATAGTCTTTTATTTCCATGAGTTTTGATAATCTCTACTATTGTTGAAAAGTTTATAGAGTTGGATTTATATGATTTGGATGAATTAGAATAATCTTTATGGTGTATCCTTATTTATCATTGATTTCTCTTGGAACTCCCTAAATGTTTGTTCCCTACCTATTTGATGAAATGATATATGATTTGTTTTTCATGATTTGTATATCTTTAGCATGCCTATTGACTACTTATGTTAGTCCATTGCTCTCTTTGGTAGAATTCCTTTGGTTCATGTTCAACCATTATGAATTGCACTAATTCCATGGATCATCATGTTACTATATTACTCTTTGCATTATGTGGTAGCTTTTGAAGGAATGAACATGTTGTCTTTGGCATGGTTTACTTTGGTATTTTTATGAGACATTTTACTTAAACTTCTACATGAATTTTAAAAGAACTTGAAATACTTGGTTTTTTAATCTTTATGGAAATTGACATAAAATGATTTTACATTCATGAGTATCTCATATATTCATAGATTTGGCTCAACCACTTCTACTTGCATGTTAGTTGTGATCCCTTTTATGTGATTTGCTACTTCATTCTTTTGAACTCTTCATGAGATAAAACATGTGGATATTTTAAATGACATACTTATGTAGTATCTACTCGCTTTACATATGGTTTAGTATTTAGTTTTAAATGTGAGGATTTGTTATAATATCCCTATTCGAGAATATGCCATTTTGGGTTAGGAGACTTCTAAGTGGGTTGGTCCTTGTGACTTTTATATGTACATGGTCTTTATGACCCTAGAAACCCTTATATGGGTTAGCTAGGCGTAACCCCATAGATTCCTATGTGGGTTGCCTTTCTTGGACCTGAAGGCCCCTTTATGGGTTAGCCTTTATAGCTTCAGGTACCTAATCACCGGGTCACATTCATAGGTGAAGATAACCCTAGTTGCTCAATGTATGTTTATATGATATGTTGGAGACTCTTATATGGATTATCTGATTTGTTTTGTCTGAGACCATATATGGTTTATATTATATGTTGTGTCAAAGACCTTTGTGTGGGTTATGTGATTTGCTTTGTTAAAAATCTTATATAATTTATATGATATGTTATATTGGATACCCTTCTGTGAGTTATGTGATTTGTTTTGTTAGAGACCTTCTATGGTTTATATGATATGGTATGTCGGAGACCCTCACCTGGGTTATGTTTTTTTTTTTTCTTTTTTGCCAAATGGGTTATATGTTTTAGATTTGACGGAGACCTTTCATATTTTATTTACATTGGGTTTCATTATATGATAGAGATCCTTTATAGGTGGACATGTGGTATATAGTATTTAGCATGAGACATTTAACACTTAGTATGTACATATAGTACTTAGCTTATGGCATATGTAGGATTCAGGTTGGTTCACTTTGGACTCTCTTGTGGTTATCTCGTAACATGTGTATACTCGAATCATAGTAAGGATATATGTTTAATAAATTTGATGTACTCTTGTATCTACTTTGATTTCTTAGTCTATCTTGATTCTTCCTATTTACTATTGTGATTACCTTTGGCCTCCTTTGTGTGACATTAACTGTGTACCCTTTTGCTAAACTCGTTAAGCTTACCTAAATTTAACACCACCTACAAATGGAGTCACGGAGGACAGAGATTACTAGCAGTCAACGGGGAGATGACGATGTAAAAATTTGGATGGACACCTATGCTCAAAGACTTATCTGTTGGTTTACATTTTCTTAGACATTGGATTTGAGACATTTATTCATTCAATTTAGATATGTATAATTATCCATTGGAGGCCTTATTATGGATGTAGATTTTGAACTTCTTGACTAATATTTATGGATATGGATTATTACTTCTGTTGCACTTATGATTATGATTGCTTTGATTATTCCACTGCAATGTAATTGATTAAATGTTTTAAATCAAATACGCATAAAATGAAAATCAATTATATGGAATTTGATATGAATAGGTAAGAAGATTAATGACACACTCCAAGCTCGTTGGTCTCTCCTCCATGAGAAACGGGTTCAGGTGGGTCATTCCTACATCATGGATCCGAACCCGACCCATTATATGGCTCACGAATTTCGGTCATGACAATTTGTTTTATAATTAGCTTTTCTACATACAAAAACACCATTATAATTGCAACTATATTTTTTAATGTCTTTCTAAGAGTAGTTTAAAGTAGGATAGTAGGTTCCTTTAGCATTAGTCATCCATCATTTTCAATTTGAATTTGTTATACTTCTAAAGGTAACATAAAGAAAGTTTGAAAATGAGCTTGGTTTCTGTCAACATTAGTGAGCAGGATGGGGGGTGCATTCACCGAAGGCTGTGACTCCTATTTTTACATTTTATAACATGTGGGTAGTTGTGATTGGTATCTCAAAATGGATCTATATTTCTTAATCAACTCATCATTTCATCCAGGTAGCAAGTTTTTCATACAAAACCCTAAAGAATAATGAATGATAAATTGTTTTTACAATCTTCTATTTATATTATATAAACTTATTTAGTTTCAAAGAGGTTTTGTTATCCAAAACACTAATTATTGTCAAAGATGTCAAATCTAGATGAGAATAATTTAAAATTTGGAATTTTGTATGAAAAAACTTTGTTCTCAAAGATTTGGTAGAGATTCTAAATACTAGAGGGTTTTTTTTCTTAAAAAGGAGATAGGGACACATTTAAGTGATTTTGCTTGAATTCTTAAGCAGTGGCATTATTGTAACTATAAAAACTTTTTCTAAAATGACTAAAATATTCTTAGGGCATCCAAACCCCATGCATGGGGTGCTTTAATTGAGGTGCACTAGGTTTACAAAATCCTATTGGATTCCACCTTAAAGCTTATTATTACTAAAAAATTGTTCGAGAGAAAATATTATTTAAAAATCGCTATGGACAATATTTTAAAAAGTGAAATATCATTTTAGTTAACCTTACATTTGCTATGAGTTATTTCTTTCATTGTAATTATTAATCGATGCAACATGTTATATCAGAATTAATGTTAAACTAAAGGGATACAAAGTAAACTAGGTTTAGTACATAAAGTGAATACTTTCCTACCTATCTATTTAGGTAAGAGTCAAGTAGTATTGTGGTCATGGGGATCAGATTATTACATGGATAATTGGGGTTAGAGAGTCAACTTTCATTTGTATTATGTAATTTAGTTTACATGTATCTGCCAGATACTTTCAACTCTTGTATGTGATCATTAGAAGTAATCTTTGTATTATAATTCATCTATGATGTCTATAGAGAAAGCATGAATAGTTTATTCATATATTGTTAAATCGATTTAATACTCATTGTATTTATCTAAATATGTAGTTCTTAGTTGTATTATATTTTGTTAAAGGAATTGGGATGCATTTAATCATTAATGTAAAACCACATTGTTCATAAACTTTCATTTGTGAACCACTGCATGTCAACCTTCAGTCATTTTTTGGGCAATTCATTAGTGGTGTGCGCATGGGGAACAATAACTCTAAGATGTCTAGAAAATGGTAATAACTAATAAGACCAATCATGAAAAAAGGTGAAGAACACGTAATAATTTGTAATCAACTTTTTTTTTCTTTTGTTGGGTTTATTGGAGATTTAATGAAGCAAAAAAGTAATCATACAAATCGAATTTCCATATTCCAAGACACCGGTGGTAAGGCACTTATTTCTTTTTGAATCACACATTTAAAATGATTTCCAAATAAAATAAAATAATCTTATTTTCAAAGGACTGAAGCCCCAAAACATCATAAAAGTTTTAGTGGTAACTCCAGTAATTTCCAAGATTGCCTTTAGTCTCTTTCCTCAAGGTGCTTGCAAGGAGCTCACAGGAGACAACAAAATATGTTTTGCCTTTTAAGTTACATGTTTTGTCCTGGTAGACCCAAAGGGGTCCTTTGATTCCCTCTCCCTTCATTTGTACAAGTTTCAACCCAATAGACCTATGCCAAATGGCCAAAGTTTATGCTTCATCCTTAATGTTAAAATGAATAAGAATAGCTTGAAAATAAGCTTATCTTTGATAACGGCATATTGTATTTATTTTTACACAATGACTGCTATTGTTATTTTCCTATGGTTCTTTGGATTCTAACCACCCACTGTCAAAATGTTTATTTATTTATTTCTAAAGGTATAATTAAAGGGGATAATAAACACAAAGACTGGTTATCTCCTTCCAGCTTTATTTGTGGTATTCCCTTGATTCCCTTTCGTTGCATTAGATATGTAGGGACCTAATCTAGGGAAAATACATGCCAATAGACAACCAACATGTGGTGTTAACAAGGGAATCCCTTTCCGATGGGTCTCTATAGGTGACCCTTTACTAGTCACTTGAACAAGAGGAGGTCGCTTCCTTGTGGCAATGAAATTTAGATGGTGAATCTTTTAAATTTTATTTTTAAAATTTTTTGGCCCTGTCTGGTTTCCTTGAATTGAATAGAAAAGGGTAGAAAAGAAAAAAAAATTACACAAGAAAAGAAAAGAGAGAAAAAATATGCAACCTTTCACTTTTTTTTCATGGCTGATTGGTTGTGAAGAAAAAGGAAAAAGAATAACTTGAATCATGAGAAAAGGGAGGATTTTCAGGCAAGAGTTGTAGAAAAAAATAAAACGGTAAATGACAAGAAAATAGATAGGTGCATGAGAAAATTTTGAAAATTGAGGATTTCTTGATCTTGACAAACAAACCGGTTGAAAATAATTTTTTTTGAGAAAATTTCACCAAGAATCACGAGAAAACCAGCTTTTCCTGGCAACTAGACATGTAAAATCTTAGTTAAAAGAAACTCATTTCTCACATGAATAAACATGCATCAAGAAACCTGTTTTCCGTTTCCATTTAGGAAACATCTTTCCCATAAAAGCTTAACCATCGGGTTCAGAGTATGATTCCTGTTTCATTTCCTAGTCATTTACGCGAAGGTGGAGCTCAGGTCCTACGTGACGTAGTGATTATCACTCCAAGTCCACCATGTGAATGAGAAATTCATCAAAGAGTCTCCTTGGAAATGCACTCCCTAAAGATGCTTTTTTCCTTTCAAGTGGTAAGGCTCAATGCTATTCCTTTGCAATATCATCAAAGATGTGCTTAGACACCTTCATCAACATCTGCACCAAAAGTGGAGAAAAAGAGTTGGAAGTTTGAATGATAAGTAGTTACTGCAAGGAAAGCAATGATAGAAAAGCAAAAGCATGGCTTCATTTGGTCTCAATATGAGCCAAATGGAAAGGTCAGTTAACTTTTGTTTTCATCTCTATCGTTTTCGCCTACTTGGTGGTCCTATCACGAAATCTCTATGTTTTCAAGGGCCCCAACTCAACTCCACTAGCATTTCTTCAAGGGAATGATTATAATCGAATCTCCAATGTAGGGGTTGAACACTTGTAATGGCTGGATGAATCGCTTGACCTCAAAATTTTGGTGGATTCGGATTTAATGAAGGCATCTTACCATGAGTTTTGCTTTTTAACATCAAATCAGAATGTTGGAATCTCTTCTCCCCACCCTACTTTGTACTTGCATGAATTATTTCCGATACTAATCCCATGGTTAAAAATAAAATCTCATGCGAGAGAACCCCTTGATTCCTGAACTCATTTATTGGAGCGAATCAACTCCAAGTTATAATTTTAAATTAAAATTTTAATGCATATATAGATACTTATTAGCAAGGTCGGTGGACTAGCTGTCCAATTAGAACAATTATTTAGACGGCTAATTCGACGTTTCGCAATGGCATGAGCAGCTTTATTACTATCCCTTTTAACATGCTTAAAGTCTAAATAAGGGGAAGTAGCATTATATATTCAGAATAAAGGCAGCAGTAGCACTCAGAATACGTAAACTATTTGTAGAAGGAGAGTACTCTATGGAAGTTATAAGCTCAATGAAAGGAATATTAGAGGTGAGAGGTGTGTTCTAGCAAAACAAGGCTATGCATTAAGGATTGCAAAGACTTATTTTCTTGTTTTGAGCTTATTGACTAGTATGCTAGTTGAAATGGAAATAAAATGGTCCATGCAGAGGCTAAACATCAGGTGAACTGCCAAGTTCATATGAATTGAATAGGAAACATATCGCATTGGCTAAAACAAATAGTATATGATGATGCAAGCAATTGCTATAGATTTTGTGACCATCACATAAATAATCAATAAAATTGTCTTTTATTACAAAAAAAAAAAAGGCCCCTAAAACCTCAAAATCCCAAAAAAAAAACTTATTGTAGTCTTTTAAGAAAATCCATATTTTTCTATGGAAATCCTCTAGTTTTACTTTCAAAAAAACTAATTACTCAATGGAGTCTCCTCTAACAATTAATATTCAAGTCCCTAAAACTGAAGCTACACATAATCTATGCAAGCCTGTTTCACACTCTGCAAGCAATAGTATACACATCATCTTTCTTCCTATCCTTACAGTAATCATATTCTGTAGCATAATTGCTAGTCCCACCATTTGTTTTTCGGTTGAGAGAGTATCATCAAAATTGAGCTTTAGAAAATCATCTTTTAGAGCAGGTTTAATTTCCTTCTTTAATTTCTTTTATTATTTTTCCCTTCTTTCAAAAGAGGACTGAGAGTCTCTAACTCCTTAATTAATCTGCATGCATTAGCCAAAATTAAATTCACACTAAATGATCTCTTATCATAAATCATGGCATTCCTGTTTTTCCTAATGTTCCTATATATAACGGCAATACACTTAACAAATCCAAAATTCTATCTTTATTGTTAAAACCATTTAGTAACCCTACAATGCAAAGCGTATCCAAGCACAAAATCCTCACTAACGGTCTTAACCACATCAAGCCCGTCTTTCTCCACCAAATGTTCCTCTTGACATGTATATTCCTATTAGAGCATTGCTTGATACGTCTAACAAATCCTCAAACAAATTGGAATCCATATGCCTTCTCATGGTTAAAGATGCCATCACTTTCTACGTCCAACCGTAGTGAGTACCGAGTAGAACCATGTTGGAGCACCTTTGTAATATCGCCTTCAATGCATATGTTACAAAGGTACGGTTTTTTATTTTTTTATTTTTTATTTTTTGGTAAACGTTAGTGGTTAATTTATTAATAGGTGAAGACGATTTTTGAATCCAGGTATGTGGTACAACACCCACAGACTTACCAACTTAGCCAGCATCTTCATATATGGTACTTATTTATTAGATATTCACTTGAATACCCTCTTCTGGACCGTGTATTTTATCAAGAACCCTTTGAGACCCAGCCACAGAGAGAGAGAGGAATCAAAAAGTTACGTTGGACCCAAAAACCTTTGTTTCTTCATTGGAGAAAGATGGAAGGAGAAGAGATCAAGATACTTATATAATCATGTGATGGGCCCCAAACAAGATCAAAGTCCATGACTGCTATGTGATTTCCTACCGTCGGATTAATGTGATGTCATGGTGATGCAGCGTGATCACAAATGATTTGGTATGTAGACTCTAGCCCTAGATCATCATCATCATCAATATGGGTCCCAAGATCTTTGATTTTTAAAAGTAAAAAATAAAAATCTTTGAAGGACTGACAAATGCTTGTTATTTGGAAGAAAAAATATGAGGCCTCTACAAGTTCCCCACTGACAGAAACTGGCCCACGAATGCCACGACCTCCACGGTAACAGTGGTTTTGCATAATTGAAATAAAATGTGCTTGGAGCTAGCGGATTATTCATCGTAGGTCTTCTTTTCCAACATAAACGACAAGGAAAGACAGGCTCAAAAGTGAAAAGGAAAGAGAAGAGAAGAAAAAGGAAAGAAGAAAACAATCCTTAATCCTTCTCGTGGATCTTCTCTGCCAACATAAAAGTCAAAAACAAGCTCAAAAGTTGAAAAGATTGAGAAGAGGACAAATTAAGAAAGACAGCCCTTCTCATTTTATAGTGGTTTACGGATAACAATAATCAATGGAACATTATCATCAGTTGTTATGATTTTGTATGAAAAAAGGAATGCCCAACCAAAATCAATGAGGGTTTTAATCATCTCTAATCTGAATGCGTGATACGATGTGACAAAGGGTGCCTCTGTAAATACATGGGTCAAAGGAGGGTGTTGTGGGTTGTAGCAAAGACACAGTAAATAATATTGGGGTTGGTAATTCGTGGTGGCGGGTTGGCTTCGTATCATGTCAAGATAAGGGTATACAAATATATGGCTCAACCCCTAACCTGACCCATTTATTAATCTTGTCAAAGTGGGTTGACCCATTTTGACCCGAGACATGTTTATAGTCAACCCTAATCCGGTTATTTCATATCGGATTCGCAGGCTATGTGGTTCAACCCAAACCCAACCCATTTTGACCCAAAACACATTTATAGTCAACCCTAGCCTGTTTATTTTGTGGTGTTGGGTTCGTGTCAAGTTCACGGATCATGCCAAACGTTGCCACCCCTAGTAAATATGATCATTTATATTTATCAAAGTACCCATCTTCACATAGATCAAAAACTCATGATCGAGATTAGGATCGGCCTCATGCAATCCCGATCCAATCCACTCATGGATCAGCCGATCTAGACAAGGATCGATCAATCCACTATGGATCGGTCAACAATTGGATCGCCCTAAAAAAAATTTAAAAAATACATATGAATTTTTTTTTAAAATATGTATTGGATTAGTTAAACCCTATATATATCTTATTTTTAATCCAAAATTTTCTAATTTTTAACATGTTTCATGAATAAAAGTCCAAAAAAATAGAAAATAACCAAAATAAAGATACAATCATATAGATAATCAACAAAAACATGCATAGTTTAAGTGAAATTATGAGATACTAATGTCAATTATCAAATATAAACATGAAAATCTATTAAATTTTTAATAATTAAAATTTAATACTATCCATTAAGTAAATAATGTGAGAATGACACTAATGGCGGCGGCGTGGGTGCCATCATGAATGTTGCACCAGATCAGGTGTATGATCGATATAATGGCTACAATATGTGGATCGAAACTGATAATACTAATATTGTGGATGCCCTTGCTCAACTTCAAATGATGCATGCCTCTAATGTTGACTCAAAGCTTGATACTAATCGAAATTGAAGTCAAATATGAGATCTCCAATTGAGTTCATTTCTTGGTGAGGAGCTTCATATATACATGGTAGAATATGTTGGAATGCAAAAGGAAGCTGAATCAGCTAATCATAAGGTACGGGTTAAGGCATAGGGTACGAGTTCGACTGAGTCTAACTATGTGTATCAGTGTCATGTGAAGAACTCCCACCACTATGTCGACGTTGCTTGCATTATCCTGTATGTCGATGTAAACTTGAGACTTCACTCTCAGAAGATCTATACATTGGCACCAAATTAGAAGCAAATGATGTCTCATTAATTGACATTTGTTGTCCATGGTCGTATAATCCAAAGTATTGGTTGTCGAATATCCTATACCTAGAGGTAAATTAGAATCCATGGCCATACCCTCTATACTCTAGCTTCCCATCATAATGTTGGGTATGTGTAGGTGTTTTAGACTTGCATTTTTCTTTACCAACAGTAGGTCTAGGTCAACTACCATGGGATGAATCCTGTGTGGCAATATACTAAGAATCATACATTGTAAAACCGCAAGGGAAAGGGATACTACCACTACCTCCACCTACATCCATGCCAGTGGTACCACCTGCACCTTCATCATCACCATCATCATTGGAACCATGATCATCACTCTTAGTCTCTGATGCAGTCTCAACAGTCGTTGACGTTGTATGTTATTGGGAGGTGGTGTGTTGGGGCTAGGGATGCACCAAATCATCATTCCTATGATCCATTGAACTGCCAATATCATGCCCTAGATTTAAAAAGAAAGTGTGCATCTCATGATAGTTATCATCCATATCCTGATCTATATCCCTAGGTGCAACAGTAACCGCCTATTGCAGTCTGCCCTCAATCCAATTTATTCACTACCCATCAAGTATTAGGTCCTCATTCTCACGAATCCAACTATCCAATACATCATCAACTGTGAAGATGTGGTTAAGGTCAATAGGATTATAGAAGTCAACATCTTATTGCTTATCAAATATGTTGTAAAGCTTTAACCACATATTATAATGTATATAGACTAATTTATTAAGGTTCGATATCTTTAATCTATTTCTAGGTCTAGTGTAAATTAGAGAAAATGTACTCCAATTTCTCTCACACCCAGAAGAAGATGTTGTTTGACTGAGTACTCTGATGGTGATGTCTTTAAGAGCAGGTGTGCAATCTCCATAAAGGTTCGACATCTTCAATATATTTTTAGGTCTAGTGTGAATTAGAGAAAATGTGCTCAAATTTCTCTCACACCTAGAAGAAGATGCTATCTGACTGAGTACTCTGATGGTGATGTCTTTAAGAGCAGGTGTGCAATCTCTATAAATATCCCACCACTCATCTGCAATAAGAGTGAAGCATGTCAAATTTATATAAAAGTAAATACTTAGTTGTAAAAAATTATTTACTTATTGGTATACATACATGACTAACATTTTTCTATAACAAGCAATGAGAGTTATGACTTAAATCCTTCCCCTCTCATAAATTGATTCATCTGTAGAGTCACAGACAATATATCAATTTATTTTTTTGGACTAGCTAAGAATAAATATAAATACAACTACTTACCTCTTTCATTGTAGTTTTTTGCTTCTACAAATCTCTATGCAGTCATTGAATTACCGTTTTAGTTCATATAGTGATATCATTCTTCAAATTTATTTCTTGATCAGTATATGGAAACTACAAATTCAAGAAATATACTACTAAATAATATAAAGTTAGTCAGCACTTGACATGTAAACATAAATTTCAAATTATCTACAAGACTACAACAAGCAACTATAAATAATTACACATTACATGTTGCATATAAACCACTGTGGAGTTATCTATTCCACCTAGAGTCAATGATCTTGATATACATTTTATGATTACGTATGGTCTCTATGGACCTCTTCGCCCTATCCATTTCTTAATAGATGTAAGGCATAGTGGGTTCTTATCTTAATCAACAATTTTTAAAACTTTAACAAGAGGTTCAATGACCTTACATACTTCATCAACTATATGTCAAAACGATTTATCTAACACATTTTTGCATACTCCTTCTACAATCGACTGCTTCTTCATGTCATTAATTTCGACATAACCTAAAAACCTCTCATCTATGAAACATCTTTGGAGAGCCTATTTATGTCTCATGAGGCTCTCAAAAACCATGTGTTTTGTGGCAAAGCAGGTGATCTCTAAGCACGGTAAGTCATGGTCATCTACGTAATTGTCCCTCATATGATTTATTATCTACGTACTATTGTAAATGATATTAGTCATCTTTCTCCCTTTCTTAATAACCTCTTTTATGTGCTTTACATTTCCAATTTCCTCTAGCATGAGGTCAACACATTGCACAGCACAAAGGGTCCAATACAAATGTTTTCTCTTCTACATTAGCATCTCCTCTATAGCTTTAAATGTTGCCTCGTTGTCCATCACAATCTAGACAACATTTTCTTCACCTACCTCTTCCACCACCTTATCCATCAACCTGAATATAAATTCCTTTGTTTTTGAATGACCAATACTGTCAACTGATTTGTGAAAAATCATATCCCTATGAGAATACACCATAAAATTTATCAATGACTTCTTTATGTTGGAAGTTTATCCGTCACACATGATGGTGCATCCAAATTTAGGTAAAAACATCTTTAAGTCTTGAATATAATCCCTCAAGTCATCTACTTCTCTGGGCAGATAAATATTTATCAGCTGATATGAGTTGGGGCCTAGTATCACTGGCCCTACCTGTGTAATAACATCACACATGTTCTAAAAATAAGGGTTCTTTGTAGTAAAGAATGGGATTCCAACATGTACCATCCACTGACATACCCCCTGTCCTACCTCCTCTTGCCCATTTTTCCTAAACATATCATTGATTCTTTTTTTGTTTTGCTCCCTCTTTTCTATATTTTTTCGGTCCAGGTGAACGTTATCTCTCTGTAGCTTTCTCTTTTTCATAACGTGTCATCTCTATCTCAATCTCTATAAGCTCCCTATACGTCTCACTCCTCCCAAAAGTTGGCTATGAGGATGACCCACCACTAAGGTGATATTGAAAACCCATCCTTCTTATACTAGTTGGAAGACTAGAAACAAAGAATCTCTTCCTCGCCTTATCAGCTAGTGCAGACTGTCTACTTTCTCTCATTGTTTTCATAAGTTGCTCTCTCTTTAGCCTATCCATACCATCAAAATCATAGGCTTCTTCCTCAATATCTTATTCTTGCATATGCCCCCTAGGCCTAAGTTGCTCCTGTAATAATTCTTTTTGTTTCTTCTTTAAATTCTTCTTTTTCTTAGCCTTTCTCAACTATAATTGCATGTCCAACCCCAACTCCTTAGGTGATTGCAAGCATGGTTCAACATCTCCCCTTGAGCCAACAAGGTGATGCTTCAATTTACTCATCCCCCCCCCACACACACATAATCTTGTTGCCCCATTTACATTTCACTTGTTTCTTGTCCAGCATCAATGCAATATAGTACGACCAACCAATGTTTAGAATCTTTTCTTTCCTAGTTGAACTTGACCCTGAAGCCATATCTTTCTATTCTCTAAGTCTAAACCTGTAAAAGAACATAAAAAAAAAATACATAAAATAATAAATATCCATCAAATTTAAATAACATCAAGTCATTAACACACTATAAGATTGAATTTGTTTGAAAAAAATAATGCACTATAAAACTT
>JAOXJP010278819.1:0-19651 GCA_025762735.1 Platanus orientalis | reverse complement strand
GAGGAGGGAGGGGGTGCGGGAGAGAGGGGGGAGTGCGGGAGAGGGAGAAGGAGAGAGAGGTGGAGGGGTGCCAGAAGGGGAGTGCGGGAGAGGGAGAGAGAGAGGAGGAGGAGTGCCACAGGGGAGAGGGAGAGAGAAAGAGGAAGAGGGAGAAAGAGAGAGGAGGGGAGTGCAGGAGTGAGAGGGAGAGAGGAGGAGGCTTGCCGGAGGGGAGAGAGGAAGAGGGAGACAGAGGGGGGGAGTGTGGGAGAGGGAGAGAGAAAGAGAGAGGGGAGTGAGAGAGAGTGGAGGGGGTGCCGGAGTGGTAGCCGCAACCGCCAGAGAGGCGTTGCAGCTGCCGGAGTGGTTGCCAGAGGTGTGGAAGGGAAGGGTGTTTTGGGTAGGAGAGGGATGAGGGGATGGGTATAAAAGAAAGAAGAAAAAAATGAGGTAAGTTCAACAAATTTTGAGGTGCAACTAGCAGTACCCTTACAAGTATCTAATACCATTCAGCATCCCTAGGGACACAAACCGAAGACATCGCTTTTTCAAACATCCATGGGTTAAAAAACGAGCCATATGACACTAAATCATGTCATGCAAAAAAGTCTCCCTAGACCAACGACCCAAAATCATATGGAACTACCAAATCAAAAAATAAATAAAATATTCTTGACTACCAATGCAAACTGCCCAGAGTTTTGGTAGCCATTCAAACAAGAACCTCTTTTACAAAAAAAAAAAAAACCATCAATTTCCCCTTGGTCAATTAAGCAACAAGCTATCAAAGAGCCAAGGATGAGGATAATCTGCAATGACATGCACAGGATATATATGAAGTGACTAACATCACACTGGATCCTAACAGTTTCAAATGTGCCATCACACTTCTAAGAGCAATCGCATCCTGGTATGTAAAATAGCTTTTTAGCTAAAGTAGCGAGTGAAAAGCATGAAATTCACTAAAAAGAGCCTACATCCGGTTATACATTTTGGCTAAAAATACACATGTTGCTAGTCACTAGCTAAAAGTAACTAGTGACTGTAGCTAAAGGTATAAATTTAAAACTAATTTTTTTCTTTTATTTGATCATAACACCTGTCCAACATCTCTAAAAGTTGTCAGTTAACAATAAATACTTAAACAGATAGCTTTTAAAAGTTATCTAAAATAGAAAACCAAATGTATAGCTTTCTGTAAAAAAAATATCTAAAATAGAAAAAGTGTCATTTTGAAGAGGCAAAATAGATAAAATATGCCTAACCGGATGTGAATGCTCTAACACCATGGATAGCAAGATCCATCTGCATGTTGCCTGACCTTTTTATGAGTGAAGACCACATCGATTATCAGCTTCACAGCAAACAAAACCATACTTCACATCACTTAATCTACAGATTGATTAGTGAGAACACTAATATTCTTGTTGGGCTACGACATGCAAAACTGAAGCTTTGTATTTAAAATTATATAACTATGAGTCAACAGGTATATTGTTTCTTGAAGAACATCTTTATACTATTAACACTCTCTGAAGTTCACCAGAGATATCATCTAAATCAATGACTTCTTTTTCACTCTTCTCAGCCATCCTACACTTATCCAGCTCTAAATATAGTTCGGCAATCTGCCTTCGTATTCTCTCTCCCTTATCTGGCAACATTGAAACCGTAGCCTGAAACACAATTCAATTCAACATAAGAAGCAGATCAAGCTTGGGTCAGACTAAGGCCTGGCAATGCCATTCTTCATCAATATAGTCATTAAAAAATAATAATAATAAGTTGAATTGGAACTCAGCAGAGTTGCTCCTTTTTTAGACTAAACCATATGCATGCACCAAAAAACGGTGCAAAGAATACCAAGTTCACTATAGCTTTGTGGGTCAACTCATGAGGTCATTATCAATTCAATCAATTGAGTTCTAGAAGGGAATTTTCTACCATAGCATTTACTCAATTGATCCAATAAAGTCAGCCAAGTCAACTAGATGAGGCCACTGGGCAAGGTCAAGCTTTGGGATTTTAGAGCTTAAACTGAAGCATGGAACCACCATCATACCTTGTCTGCCAAAGTTCGAGAGAGCCGGTCAATTCTGTCCTTAATTTCCACCTGGTTTTGTTTACCTAAACTACCTGAAGCAGCATCTTTCCTGGATTGTTGTTTCGCATCTTTCGGATTGAATGCATACTGAGCCCTGTAGAAAAGGAAGTTGTCAGATCCTGCATATTTTTTTCAAAGATCATTCACAAAGATGAATTCTCTTGAATGTATTACCAGAGTAGCAAAGGGCCTTACCCATCAACATTGCATTCAAGGGAAAAATGTGATGATGAGCTTCCCACAAAAGCACTTTGCTTTCTCCTGCACATTCAGAAATTGTGCAAACAAGATTACATTTCAAAAAAAAACTTCTGAGGTAACCTGCATATTAGAGACAAGCCAGATATACCGAGGGCTGCTAAACCTGTCAAAGTAATACATGAACAAATCTCCATTGAAATTATCTGGTTGAAAAGAGACTCCTTAATCCCAGCTGATTGGAAAGGCTATACCGCAAAAAGCAACTTTGATCCAAAGGGATGTTGATTTTCTCAATTTTTTATTCAAGCTCCACATGCTCTTAGTTTCTGCTAAATAGTTGTTAATCGTGCTCTCTGTGTTATTGCATATTTTCATTTTTTATTGTAGTTTCACTAGATCTTTTTTTCTTATTGATGACGACAGGATTAAAAAATGAACAGCCCTCCCAAGGAAAGGGGAGGGAGATGAAAGGAAGACAAAAAGAGAAATAGAAATGAGTTGCATAGGTAAAATAGTTCCATTAAACATCTGCTCCATGCATACCCCACTCCTAGCTAAAGAGTTTGCTGTTGTTGGCCTCCCGTGTTCTCCATTGTCATAATGGAAGCAAAGTCCTTGGCCTCTTTAAGAAAGTGGGATAGCCTTCAAGAAATAATGTTCCAGATCAAAGTCACAACTAGGATGAATACCCTTCTACGAGGGTGGTTTGTGTCCGCTCCCCTAAAAACCGCTAACCTCTCCCTCCTGACAGGGGGCGGACAGATCAGCACCAAAAAGTGATTTTTTTTTGTTAGCATTAGTTAAGGGGAGCGGACCCAATCCTCTTTGCCCTTCTACGGGGCTCCCATAATCCCTAGATCACGAGCCTGAACCCTTGTAGTAGAGCTAGTAGGTCTCCTCTAGTGGAGTCTTGAATATCTGCAGGATCCAATTAAGAAAATAATAGATAGTTTGTCCAACCCCTAAATACTTCTCTATCCCTGATGGTCCCAAGTTTCCTAAAGAGCATCCATCACAATTGAGTTGATAAAGCCCTGGAGCAAAGGGACCCAAAACAAACTCTAGCCTGGCATTGAAAAAGAGAGTATGATGTTGCCTCAACCACTCACAAAAGGGTCCATGGAGGTGTTGCAAAAGATGGGATTTGGGGTTAAGTGGTGTAATTGGATCAAAGTCCACATTTCTACAATCTCCTACTCAATCATGGTGAACAGTTTCCCAAAAGGTTTTTTTTTGCTAGTAGCAGAGGATTGTGGCGGGGAGACCCTTTACTGCCCTTTTGTTTATTATTATTGCACAGGCCCTTAGCTGGTTTCAAATATTAAGAACTGGTTTACTAGAAGGTTGTATGGGTATGAATGGGCCTTCAATCGCCTTCAGTTTGTAGATAAAAACTTAAGATGTCTTTTTCTTTTTTGAAGCGGTTTTGGGCTGTAGAGTCAATCTTCATAAAATCAGAATTATGGGAGTAGAAGATGTTCACAATCTGTTTGGATTAGCTTCTCTATTTGGATATCAAACCGCTTCCTTGCCTAATTTCTATTTGGGGCTGCTGCTAGGAGCCAAGTATATGGTGAAAGGAATATATGGAACCCGGTAATTGAAAGAATGGAAAAAGGCTTTCTTCTTGGAAGGCAGATCCCTCTCTAAGAGTGGTAAATTGCCTTCGATTAAGAGCATCCTATCTAGTCTTCCTCTTTATCATCTGTTGATACTCATAGCTTCGGCTATTGTGATTCAAAAGTTGGAGAAGATTTAGAGGGATTTTCTTTGGGGCTCAACTAATGGGCAATGAAATTCCATCTTATTGCCAATTGATCAAGGAGGATCAGGAGTCCATTCGTTGAAGTTGATGAATAGAGCCATGTTGAACAAATGGCTTGGGAGAAAAGTGGTTAAAGCCAAATAATGGGAGAGAGGCAGGTTGGGATAGCGAAATCATAGAGGGTTCATATGGTATGGGGGTTTGGAAAGGAATATCAAATGTATATAGCTCCTTCCATAGAAATGTGTCCTTTGGGGTGCGAAATGAAATGTTAGGCTGTTTCCGAAAACATATATGGTGCACCAATAGCACATTGGAGAGGGACTAACCTGACATTTTCAGCTGGGCTACACTCAAGGATAAAACAGTCCAGAATCGCTTAATTTTCTCACAAACATCTATTTCGTGGAATTTTGGAACTTCAATGATTGGGAAACGGAGGTGATTAGACATCTTATCCATAGACTAGAAGTAGCCACAATAGGCAGTAGGGAGAAGGATGATACATGTCTAGTTAAAGAACGTAAAAAGTTCTTTTTCATTAAGGTCTAACTATTGTTTAAAGGAAGCTAGTGGTACCAGTTTCATCCCTGCCCGGTTAATTTGGAGTCCTCAGATGCCTTCCAAGATCGTCATCTTCCTTTAGTTGGTGTTTTAGGAAAAGGTTTTGACAGTGTATACTCTTATCTCAAGGGGCACCCCTATTCCTAATAGATGTAGTATGTGTAAAATGGCTTCTGAATCACTGAATGATATATTCATTCATTGTCCAATTGCAGTCTCTTCTTAGAGTATCTTTTCAAAGCTTTTCAAAAGAGCTTGGGTGATGCGGGCTTCCTCTTCAGATCTGACTTATCGATGGGGCTTTTCGTCAGTTTACGATTAATCATTATTAGGAGGAAAGAAGTTGTGCCAGTGCAATCCTTTTATGGTTTGTTCGACTCTTTGCTGTGAAAAGAACAATTGCATCTTCAAGGAGAAGTTTTCTGATATCTCAACAATGTTAGATAAAGCTTTTGATTGATTGTTTAGTTGGGTATCTTTCTTACTACTTTTTAAAACCTTCAACTTTCAGCAATGGGTTTTCAAGTGAGCCTCATTTTGAAGATACCAGCTTGCTAAGTTGGTAAAGTCTTTGGGTGTTGTACCACAGGCCCTGGTTCAAAAACCCTTCTTCACCTATAATTACCTATCAAAAAAAAGTGAGCCTTGTTTTTTTTTTTTTAATGTTTAGGGGTGTCCCTTATTTTGGGATGTATTTCTGATGCATTCCTTTTGAAATTTTTAGAATAAAATTTTAATTTCTTATATATATATATATATATATATATATATAAAGATGCCTATAAACAAGTCCGTTGTAACTGCCCAGTAACCTACTCTAATGGTGACTAAGTCTATCACATTTTATCTGGAGTATCAGAAATCTCTAAAGATCCTTGAGTTCCTTTTGTTGCATAAACTTCATAACCTAGCTTCAAACAAAAAATACCACATGAAATTCTCCTCTAGGAGAAGGGGGCAAATGTCCACACTCACTTAAACTCCAAACCGTTCACCCGGCGAACCCAAGAAGCTCCAAAAAAGAAGTGAGAACAAATTAATACCATGAAGTCACATTGGAAAAGTAAGTGGGTGTCCAATTCCCCTTTTGCCATGCAGTATATACATTCACAAGGAGAGAGGTGCCACTCCCTCTTCTGTTGCATCATGTGTTGTTGCGATTTCCCCACAAACTTTAATTTTTGATTGATTTTCATAAAAATTAAAATATTAAACTTTGACCCTCCCATGATCACCATATGAAATTCTTGAATTTAAACCAAGGAATCTTAAAGAAAAACATGTCAATGGCTGAACCGAACACAAGATGATGATCTAACCTAATGATGCAGCATCACTTGCATGGTTGGACCAAAGGTATCCATTGTGGAAGCCTAAGCCCAATAAAAAGCGAGCCTAGAAAGTTCTAGCCATGGGGGATACAAACTTTTATGGATTCTTTTATGTAATAAAGCCTTTTGTACCTAATTTTAATGGGTTTGGTGTTTGGGGTATGTTCATGCAATAAGGCTTAATAGCCAAGGTTAGATGTGTCTTTTAATGTTGGTCGGCCTTATCTTTGTTTTGTCTTTTTGTGGGGGCTTAGTCAACAAAGTGGACCCCACATTGATAGTTGACCAACAGCCTTAGTTTCCCATATTTTAGTGGTAATAAAATTTATGAAATTAGAGTTTAGAAGTCCATTGGTTTAGGAAGTTACTAAATAAAGCAAGTTTATTTTTATTTTTAAATTTGTAGCCTTTAAAAGAGCAACCCCTCCTCCTTCAATGAGGAAGAAGAATATTTTGAAATAAATTGTTTTTTTAGTCCCACGTTGGCTCTCTCTCTCTCTCTCTCTCTCTCTCTCTATCTCTCTCTCTCTCTCTCTCTCTCTCTCTCTCTCTCTCTCCACGAACACCAATTGGACTGTTTGGGTTCTCAAAGAGTCAAGTGCTGACTGAAATATTCTGGACTGCAGAAGCTGATTCGACAATAGCTCTCTTGGGATTCATTCATCAACAAAATCGCACAACATATTGACTTATTTTGGGCTGTAGTTATCAGGGTTTTGACCCCACTACAGCTAAGCAACTTATTTCTTAAACTCCATTTTAGTTATTGTGTGAATTGCTGAGGTTCTATCAATCTGAGTTAATTTTTAAGGTTTAACAACTCCTAAAATCACCCTACCTAACGATCCAATTTCATCAAATCTCTTGAGGTCTTTTCTTCCCCTAAATCTTCTCCATCAAACCCCTCAAAATCCCCATCCAAAACCCCCGATTTTCTGCCCTTAATTAGAGAAATTCACAAATCTAGTTTAGGTTTTCAAGCTTTAAACCTAAACCAACAAACTTTTAAATTACATATTTCTCTCACTGTTGGCCCAACACTCCCGAATTTTTGAACAAAGGTGTATATTATAGGTTAGAACTGATCTGTAAATTTTCAGAATTTTCTGACATATACTTCAGAAGTGTTTTGGCAATATTACCTAATTCTACCAAAATTACAGAATTGCCCTGATCCAAAACTTGTGTTAGTTATGTTTTGAGTTAAATTTCTACAAAGTACAACCCTCCTTATATTGTTCCGCATCACCTGGTCTCTTCGGAATTCACACTAGGGTTTCTCTAATCCAAGCTTCTCCACATCCAAGAAGATTATAGGTCTCCCTCTGAATGTGAGCGAAGATATATTTAAAGTATTGAGAAGCCAAAGAAAATTTAAGGGTATAGGATCTCAATGAGATTCTCTTCCTCAGGTTGTGACTTGTGAGGCCCAGTAACCCAAATGTTAGTCAAACTGCATTAAGGTAATTATATCTAATTACAAAATTGTACACCACTAACTGCAACAATGCACTATAATAAAAATTGCAACTGAACTCCCAAAAATAAGAAAATAACAATAAAGCCCTTCCTCATAGATATTTCACAAATATGTCCTTCCACTACACAATATTTCATAATGACCTTTATAACCCCTTTGGTCATTATAATAAGATCTTTAGAAGCTTAATAAATCGATTAGACATCTAAAACATTTCTTCAATAAAATATTTCTCAAAAAAAATTATTTACCATAATTATATAAATTTGAAATCATTTAATAAACTTTTTATCAAAAAACCCTGATACTATATTATCTTGTCTAATCAAATCATGTATGTCTTAAACTAAATATATTTCCCACTTAAGGGCAGTGGATTCCTTGTTGGACATTTGCACTCTCTCAAGTATTATGTAGGTTGTCCAAACTACGGACGATATAACCATCAATTGGCATCATTGATTGGTAGCTCAAAACAACCAACAAAAACTACTTAGAGAAACACAAACCCCTCATGTATATGAATGAGTCTGTAAATATGAACACTAATCTTGACTGTGAAGTTTTCCAAATGTGTCTATAGACGACTCCTTTATTTGGCATTTACCAACTCCAGTGATTGAGATTACATCTCTCCATCATATGATAACTCTACATGCAACAACCCTATAAATGATGTGCCCAGCATACCAATAGCTATAAAGTTTTAGATCTAAAAGAATTGGATTATCAGATTTCTATTCTCCATGCATTCAAATGTATATGACATCCTACTATGTTATTTGAGGACCACCTATCTCATCTCAATTTAGAAAAAACACATGTGACGATGAAATAAAAGGCTCTTCAATAATCTAATGAACAAACAAAAAAACATTGGTGTGGACATCCAAGTTGAAGTAGGGCCTATAGGATTATCTAAAAGTTTATCTTCTACTTTATCTTTTAGGAGTCCTAATGTAATTCGGATTGCTTAGTAGAGGTCGTGGACTATATAACCCACCTATCTTTATGTTCTGACGAATGCAGCACGAAATAAGAAAATTTGCTTTTAGGGAAAAGAATGCCATGGCTGGACCTTTTCTTCTTCTTTTTCAAACTTGTACCAAAGTCGCACATTCAAGGTAATCTTTTCCTCTTCTACTTTTTTTTTTTTTGATAGGTAATTTTTTCCCAATCTTGCTCGCTGTTTTTACTTTCTGCCATTAAAAAACTTGAAACATACATCAAGAACCAATCTTTATTGGATTCTTGAAATCCCTAAGCTGGTAATTAACCTTTCCATACTTTTCCTTGACTGTTTAACCATTAGAAACCTAGAAGAGGCCATATCTATAGCCAGTGGCAGACCCATCTTCATGATCCATTCACTGTTCTCCATCAAAACCCAAAGCCCCTCTGATTTATACATGCGGCATCGAGAAAATTTCATTCCCACTCTGTTTTGTGTTGGAAACATCAAAAGATTCAAAACCCTTTTTGTACTTACCTGCAGCAGCAATATAACTCAAGTTGGAATCTGATTCATGGGTACAGTGCTGAAAGCCATTTCTGGGGTATTAGGACCCCAGGACATTAAGACTTCTGCAGGCCTAATTTGAACCTCTATTAGAGATTGAGACCCATGCTGTTCCAGCCCTCTTTTCTTTATTTAACCTCCACTTCAAACCTTTAATAACAGCCTATCAAAATCCTTTATTAAACCACTTTTATTCCCTATTTTATCCTATGATTTCAGTCCCAGATAAGTGCCAGTTAAACCCCTGTTTTCAGCCTTTTCTCGAGCCATATTCTGTCCCCTTTATCTCCCTTTATCCCATTTCATTAAACCACTCTTTAACAGCCTGTTACCAATGTTACTTAAACTGCTCTTTACTCTTAGATTCCAGCCTTGTTTATTCCTGCTATTTCAGCATATTAGAAGCTTAAGTATCCACTGACTTCACCTTCGATTTTACTAGTCTCTTTTGGGCCCATAGATCCACGAGTTCGCAGCCTTTCACTTGGCTGTCCTACCTCACCTATATTTTATGTCAACGGTTTTGTCAGGACACATAATTCCAACAATATGTCCATAGTGTTGACCTCTTACGGACAAACTCCCAACAAAAAGCATTTACTTTTGGGGAAAATTTTGACTCCATATGGTCTTGAAGAAAACTAACAAACCCACCTCAATGTGTCACATAGTGCTTAAAAATGATTTTGAAGAGAAGATGACATGAGGTTGAAGCAACCATGCTTCCTTGTTGGAATCAACTGGAGAGATGTTTACAACCTTGAAGTACTCCATCTCTGGACTTCAGCCTCTCTGTCTTCTATAAAAACCAAGTCACAACTAAGCGTTGTAGGTGATTGACTTTGAGATGCCTTTTCTTTGTGTGTAGTGATAGAGAACAAATGTGGGCACTTGGTATTGAATGGAGCATCTCCACACCACAAATCTTCTGATCCTATTCATTTGCCCAACTTCATACCTAATGTATTGAAGGAAGGATGGTATAGTGCAACTTATGGAGTCCCACCCAATTAGATCATCAGCGTACATTGCCCTGATGATAAAAAGCCATAAACTCTGCAGTTCCCAAGGAAACCTCCAAAGCCATTTTCCAAACAAAGCAATGATTCTCTCGGATCCTCCCTACCCCCCAAACCACCTTTTTTATTGGAATAGTGTTTTCACCCAGTTCCCATAGAGAGTATGTATCTGTTCTAATCTACTGACCATTTTCATGGGGACTTTAAATAAAGACATGAAGTATACTGGAAAATTGGAGAAAGTGAATTTGACAAGCCACCCAACTAATGAAATACCTCCAGGGAGCTAGTTTTTTTCCCAAATCTTTCCACCACAGGATCCTAAAAGTCATTTGACCTTGAAATTCATCCTAAGTGCATGCCTAGATAACTAAAGGGCCAAGCCCGACTTCACATTCCAAGACACTAAGCAGCTCTATCAACAGTTCTCCTCGATAATTCTTCTTGTCACCAATTTCTTGTATTCTCTTCATATTTTTTTCATACAGACATAACCAATGTCTCTAGATTTGGCATTGGTATATTAAAAATGCAACTTCAATAATTAGCTATAATTGTAACTTCCGCTGAAACTTGTAAATTATGATACTTTTTTATTTGATAAACGAGGGAACCATAGGAAAAACTCAAGTTTCTCAACAATTTTTTTTTCCTTCAACCACTAACCATTAGTGATTTTTCATGACTAATATGTTTCCTGGATATGGAAAAAAAAAACTTCAATCCTGAAGACAGTAAATTCATCACTCAGTCAGAAGTTGTTGAGCTAAGGTGTTAATGGAAATTTGGCAAAGCACGATAAAAGGGATTCAAATTTTCAAGTTGAACAAATAGATCATGTACATTTTTATAAGAATTACAGAGTAGAGAGATATATTACATGAATCTTAACATCTGAAAATGGGTGACGGCAAAAAGACTAGGGCCTCACCTTAACACTTCCTCGTCTTCCTGTACAAGTGGCACAGGTGCTGTCTTGGAAAAGAGCAAACTGTGGTGACTGACTCCTGCTATACCTTGAAACTCCAAAAACTTTATGTGGTTTCTTAAAAAGTCATCCCTAAGGACAAAAGAGAAAAAATATGACATTTGATAAATTCTAAATAAGAAAATACTTTTAGAATAATATTTATTGTACTACAGCAGTTACTCAGACAAGAGCACGAGCATAATTGAAACGTAAACAAAGTGAAATTCAAAAATAAACCACAATTAATAGATAATTCCTACTACCTACAGTGTAGCTTAAGGGATTCAAATAAATGTCCCCCAATTGAACTTAGTATGATGTTTCAGTTGGAATGTTTTCAATTATATATTGCTTCCATTAATCTCAGAATTGTAGCCTTCCATTTCAAGATTAACTTTTGCACATTATCATCAACACTGAAGAGTAACACTGCATGTATACATCAATCATACTTCAGTCCAGATGAAGAAAAGTTTCACCATGTTTACATAAAACTAGCTTACTGAAGATACAAATATGAAATTTGGATGTGAACTTCCAAAATCTTGAGGAGACATGCATACCTTAGCAATGACTCCAATTAATTACTGTGATCGTAATCAACTATATAGAGGAGTTGGGTTTGAACAATAAATTGTAGACCTATAAATCTAAAATTGACATCACCCATAAAGGCCATCTACTTCACAATTACAAATGGGATTACGAGTGGCTTAAAATTAAACTGGCATGTTGTAAAGAAGGATGAAACTCCATCCTCCTAGGGCTAGTGAATTATTTCCCAAACTATTACCACATTTACAAGAGGCTTAGAGAAGGCTTTTGCATAAAGTAAAAGGGGGGGGAGCAGATGCTTTACTGATATTTGTAGCATCAAAAGTATTTCAAAACAATGTTTTAAAGATATCTATGAACACTACAACGAATTGCCTGCATGGTTAGAGTTGCAATAAAAATAGTGTATAAGCATGGCAAGATAATAGGTTCAATTATATTCAGTGTAGTTCAATTGTTAGTATATAGACTGTACATATTGTGCTGGCGGTCATGCTCTTCATGCATCTGCTGCTGAGTGACTGAAACATCAAATCCCTGTTTTGGAAGACTGAAAAGCTCCCGAAGATCCTGAAAGTATTTTTGAAGTCAACTAAAGAACATCTTAAAAGCATCTGTAAACTCCAATGCAGGATACGAAAAATGCTAGAGGATTAGCAATTTCACAATGGACAGAAAAATATATAAGGACATACTTGCCGGCTGAAGTAACGGGTTTGTTCTTTGTGCTCGGTTGCAGATTTAAACAAGCCTCCCTTGAATATCTGGATCACAAATACAAAGCATTTTTTTTTTTTTTTTGATGAATCAGTCATAATTATGCCAAGATATTGACTTCTGAGTTCTAATAAAATATTAGAACTCATGAGGTAAACAGAAACAGTAGAAGGCGTCTCTACTGAACAGCATGCTTGAACGACATACTAATGCCTCCTCCATATGCATGGACAAGCAACATAACACAGGCACACACATTCCATACTACAAAATCATGAATGCATAAAGAACCAAATGAAAAGAGTTTTATCAGACCACAACAGTAGAAAATTATAGAGTAAAAAAACTCCAACCTGCATTTTATATATCTTCTCTTCAATGGTGCCACATGTCATTAATCGGTACACAAGGACATCCTTCTTTTGCCCAATTCGGTATGCACGGTCAACACATTGGTTATCCATGCTAAAAATACAACCAATAACAGAAAAATAAGTACCAATAAATACCTAGGAATCATTACATAAGCAAGACAACCATCTATACTGGTTTAAGGAAATTGACACCAGGTGACATACATTGTGACTCATGTCTAAAGCACCAAGGTAAGTGTTACATCCGTGTAGCATTACTGCATTAGAAAATGATAAAAAGGAACCACACCAATAAAATATGTAAAGACGAATACAAAAGGCAATCATTATGGCTGTCACATATTTTGGTCCAATTATTTGTATCTTATAGCCCATGGCTCAATTTACAAATCTTCAGTTCTTTTCTCTTCTGAAAAAAACTAAATATTTTATTATCAACATATTTAAATATAATATAATATCAAAAAACAAAAAAGGACTGATAAATTAAATAATTACATTGTATATTCCCGTATATTTCCACTATCTACTATACGTTTTTTAAATTTTTAACAAAAACTATAAAATATAAAAAAGAAAAATACTGATTCCTACCAACGTGGAGATCAACCATAAATCTTAAGATATGATATATTGCGGCCAAAATCCAAATCACGCAGATTTGGTTGTGATATTTTTTTTAATTAGATTAAAAATTATAAGAAAAAAAAAATCAATCTGTAGATCAGGCCTTCTCATTCAACATACAAAAAATCTAAACCTTTATGTGCATATCTTACAAAAAACTTTAAAACTTTGGAAAATGGGTTTTCTTCAATTTTCTCTGCATTCCAGGACTCAAATCGTTATTGGATCCATTAAGCAATGTGCAAATATATTAATAGATGTTATCATTGATGCATTTTCAAGTAAATATATCCATAAAGAAGGGTTAAAAGTTAAATAATTAAATAATAAAAAACAGAAAATAACATTTAGGCATATTTTGGACATACTCTATTTCTCCTAAAAACTGGAGTTTTGAACTTGAATCTTCAATCCACAGCCCAAATAAATTTTTGATGCAAATGAAAAAAAATAGATTGGATGAGGTTTAAAAAACCCACATTTTAAAATGAAGCTTGGTTCAGGTTCTACCCTCTATGTTTCCTTATTCCTCAAAATTTGATTTACGACCTTAAGGGGTGGCTTGCTTCAGGTTTGGCACATTTCATGTAATAGACTTGTAGGGTCCAAAAATATGGGTGTCTGATCCTTGTGGACTAACTGGAAAAGTGAAACCTATAAATCCCGTGTGGGGGTGTGGAAGGTTTGGATCCTTTTGTTCCGAAAGGAATAACCTTTCGAAATACCATAATTTAAATACTACCAACATTTGGTTGACAGAAATGTCAACTTAATGTAAGCAATATATAACCTTGTATATTGCTATGTTGGCCACCAAAATGAATTATTTCAACCAAGGACTAAGATAAGTTGATTTTTTAAACTATGCTCAAGATAATATCCATGTCAGGAACACGGTTCAATGCATATGGACATGTCTAAGGCCTGCCTTTTTCAATGAAGTAGATATTCCAAACCTGTTTATGATTCCTCCTAGCCTTCAATTTAAAATGAAAAAGGAACAGAAGTACTTGGTAACATCCACTCAATCTTAGCAAATGTATAGCAAAAGAGATGCTTAATAATACAAGAAAACAACTATACAGGTTACAAAACAACCCTATCTGAGTGTTGATATCACCTGGGGTTCCAAGCCGGATCAACCACAATCACACGATCTGCTTTTGTAAGTGTAAGACCAAGACCACCAACTTGAGATGTCAAGAGAAAAATAGGAGCCCCTTCACCTTCTTGGAAATCCTGAATATGAAAATAGCAAAGATAACATAACAAAACTTACAAACGAAATGCAATTAATAACATGTTTAAAAAAAATAAAAATAAAAACTGACATTCACAATCTTCTCTCTATCACAAGCTTTTGTGGTACCATCAATGCGTAAGAATTTGTAACCCTTTGATACTATCGCTTCCTGAGCAGAAAATAGGATATCCCAAAATTCAAATTTAATGTCAGAGCATGTCATATTTAGGTTCCAAGCATAAAAAACTTGTTGGTAATTTCACAACCCTAGATCTATCAACTAACTGTATAAAAAAGGATTTCAAAACATCAATTCTAATTACAAAGTGAAAGCAAGAGTTGCTTATCAAAAAATAAAAAATAAAAAATGTGAAAGCAAAAGATGGGCAAAATCTTCAAAGATGTGTGATGATAGAGAAAGGAAACTGGTAAGTTTTGTCCAAGAAAACAATAAACAATAGAAAGGTGAACTGTGTGAAAAATAAAATTGAAGATTATCCAGAAATATATGCACTAATAAGTAAATTAAGACAGAATGAGAATTGGAAAACAAATTTTACCAAATATAAAGCCAATGCTTAATTTAAGACTAAAATTTGATTTTGAAATTCATAGATTGGACTTTGGAGTTTTGATTTCATATCTATTTCTAATTTGAACCACGTGGTATAGCAGCTTTATAAATTTTGGGGCATTAAGATAGAAAAACAAATTAGGCATGTTTCATTTTGTGTAGAACACTATATAGCAAAAAGCCGTATTGGTTTTCATTGTTAGTTTGGACATGATTTTGATTACTTTCAGCCTTCTAACCACCCTAATAATCTTCTCGAGATAAACATGCTTGACACTTTGGTGCAGGATACAAGGGAAAGATACCAAAAATTGATGTAAAATACTTTACAAGGCCTCAAATATTTTAAAATAAAGGTTGTGGAAGCAAAATAAATCAAGAATTGAATTTGAATTCACAAATAGCCAAGAAATCATAGAATAGGATTTAAGAAAATAGGTAGGATGAGAAAGAATATAAAAGGAGAAAATAAGTAAAAAGAGCCAAAAAGGGTATTTTAGTAATTTTTGACAAAAAAACCGAAAATTACCAAAATGGTCTTCTGATGGGTCAGTAAATTTCAAAAAAATTATGGTAGTTTCTGACATGTTTAAGGATTCTACAGTAAAAACTTCATGATATTTGGATAAGATTTGATAACCCAAATTATGAAATTACAAAAACTTTGAAGCTTTGTTAATGGAGGTTCAAGCAAAAGAAAAAGGAAAGAAATATAATGAGAATAAGAAACTAAGGGAAAAGTATAAAGAGCAATACTTGGGAGGGTGAGGGAACTCATGTGCGTACCTAGGGTGCTACAACCCGATGGAGAAAGGAGCAGGGAACCATGAAAGTGGCGTCACCTTATGGGGAAGAAAAAGGCCCACGGCCACTTAGGAGACCACCCAATATCACACACAATTTTTGTTCAATATTCCCTGAATTTTATTACATAAGGAGGTGCCTTTAAATAGACTTACATTCTAATGAAATTAGAACTTTCTAAAAGAAAAAGGAAACATTTTAAAAAACATGTAACTAACTGCCTAAACTTTCTAAAATCTAAAACTACTAAAAACACCAAACTTGTTGCACAAGTTGTACTAACTAAAGACTTTCTAAATACATAAATTCTTAAAAATACTATTTCTACAACTTTTGACAACCCTTTAGTAATTTGGTCATAACTTCCCCAAATCACCTCAAAATTACACAATCTTAGCCTCATTAAAAAAGTAATCGAATAACTTCTCTAATGTAACTTCTCTAATGACACCACAATAAACCAAAATGGCAAATTGTGACCTTTGTAAAATGTGTTAAACTTCAAAAACAGGATTAACCTAAAATCCTAAACTAACCTTGAAAATGGAAGTCCTAATCTACCATTGACACTATTGGCCATATTACATTAAAAATCTCTATAAAAAAACAACACTACTAGACACATCCATGTAGTCATCCATGGTCATCCAATTTTTTTCTCTTGATTGTATATGCTCCGACATCATACTCCATGGTCATCCAATATAAACATGCTTGACACTTTGGTGCAGGATTCACGAGCTTGTTCGAGTAGAAACTTCAAATTGAAGGATGAACACCTCATCGTCAAGGTCTTCAATTGGGTGGAACAACAACATTGGAGACATCATAAAGGAGGCCACCATATGTTCATCTTGAGGCACACTTATTTCCATCGACTGCAACTTGATATCTTCCATGGGTTCTTGTCCTCAATTGTGTCCTTTATTGGTGGTTCATCTTGAGAATCAATAGAGGTTGGTTCTTGATCCTTAGTTGACACCACTTTTTGAGAAGCTTCTTCAGATGATAGCTCATATTATTTGGGAGACTTTGTCGTCAAGGAAGAATCCTCCTTTTGTGTAGGTATTTCTTAACTTGATGACTCATCTAGGTTGGGTTGTTGTGGTAATGTTGTAAGACCATACCATTGACCACAACTAATGAGCTTCAAGAGGCACGTCTCCACATTGTAACACATTTTTCTACAATCCATGTTCTTCCTAAGATAACTACATTGCATTCCATTAAAATCTTGCATCCCGCACAATCTACATATCTTCTCATAGAGAATTCAATGGCATACTTGTCATCGTAGTACCCACATGCATGATTTCCTTTATCTTGTACGATTTTCTCCACCATGCTTAGAGAAATCAAGTTTTCTGCACTTCGATCAGTAATTAGAACCTTTAAGAGTTTTTCAAAAGGGAAAATTTGTTCCTAACCTTCATCATTCTCGGAACTCAACTATATAAAACTAACTGAAAAACCTGAAGCTCTGACACCAAATTTGATGTAGGATATAACCAAAGCCTGACAAGGTGGTTAGTTTAATAATGCAAAAGCAAATAGAACTTAAGAATTCAATTTAAAGCACTTTTAAGTAGCCATAAAATGAGAAATAGAGAATAGAAATTCAGAATAGAAGTTAGGATGAGAAAGAACATAAAGGGAGAGAGAAGGGAGAGAGAGAGAGACATGTCAAAAGGGCAATTCTATAATTTTGGGTAGTAATGAAAAATTACCAAATTACCCCAGATCATGCATCATAAAATTTTGAAATTTTTAAGACAATTTCTAACTTGCACAAAGATGCTACAAATATAATTTCATAGGATTCTGTTGAGTTTTGATAAGTAAAATTGAAGAATTTCAAAAAAATTGAAGGTGTTTTGAAGGAGGTTTCAAGAGGAAGAAGAAAAAAAGAAAATAAAAAACTAAGAGAAAAATAAAAAAAGATATACATGGGAGATTAGAGGTGAGAGAAAGAAGAAGGGTGAAAGGTACTCACATATGCACCTTGGTGTGCTACTAACCACATAGAGAAAAAAGGTGTCTAGAAGATGGCATCAACCCTTAGAGAGGAGAACATGGTCACAGCCACACCTTAGAAACACCCAAATCTTCAAAACTTGTATATTCTTCACTGAATTTTATAACATGGGGAGGTGCCTTTAAATAGGATTACATCCTAATAAAATTATATATTTCTAAAAAATGAACATTCTAAAATTTATAACTACTAAAAACACCTAACTTGTTGTAAAAGTTGTACCAATCTTAAAACTTTCTATATACATAAACTTCTAAAAAAACACTATTAACGAAACTTTTGACAACCCTTTAGTAATTTGGTCATAACTTCTCCAAATCACCTCAGAATTGCGCAATCTTGGTCTCGTTAGAAAAGTAACTAAACAACCTCTATAATTACACCAAAATAAGCCAAAAGGACAAGTTTTGACCTTTAAAAAAGTAAGCTAAACTTCAAAAACAGGATTAGCCTAAAATATTAAACTAACCTTGAAAATGAAAGTCATAATCTAACATTGGCATTATTGGTCTTATTACATTAAAAAGCTCTTAAAACAAAAAATAAAATAAAATAACCTAAACTGCTGGACACATCCATATAGGATTATCCATCGTCATCCAATTTCTTCTTGATTGCTTATGCTCCGGCATCACTCTTGTGTGTTGAAATACAAAGAATTTTGCATCAGACTACAACTTCCAACATACCTAACATGTGGTCGTCTCTTGTGTATAGAACAAGACAGAGCGCAATTGATGTTTCAAACTAATTTATTAGACCTCACAATTTCATAGGAATACCAAAGTGAGGGTAGATTTTCATAAGTGAACCACCTTCTCAGAGTTGCAAGTTGGATTCATGTAGTAAAAAAACCCATCATTTTAAAGAATGTTTTTGCTAGAAATGGCTACAAAGAAAAAACCTCAGTTAAAATTTCTTATATAAATGCGAATAAATTTTGTTGATATTGTGATTCCTCCAAAACTATTTTATATTATAAAATAAAGAAAATATTTTCAAAACAAATTTCTCTATGTTTTGCCACACAGCACTTATACCATAAAAAATAAGAGCACAAGGGCTTGACCATGGTTTTTTTTTTTTTTTTGATAGGTAAGTAGGTGAAGACAGGTTTTGAACCTAAGTTTGTGGTACGACACCCACAGACTTTACCAACTTAGCAAGTTGACATATTCAAAGAGACCCTGGTGATTATAAAGTATCTTTCCCTATTGACTGATGATTACACCTTACCATGGCATTAATCTACCATTGAGTTAAAAGAGACCCTTTATTTTTTTTCTATTTTTGTTGGTTTCCATTTTTAGGAATTGGAGTGTTTTCCCTATTTGGGTTGGATTTTCTTTTTTGAAATTGGACTGCTCTTCTTATAGCTACTAGAGCAAAAACAAGAAAGCTAAAACGAGAAGCAAAGATCAATAGATTTTTCGGAAACAGAAGCAATTGTGGAAGTAACAAGAAAGAAGAGATTTGGAAAGAGAACAAAAAGCAAGCAAGAAAAGATAAAGAAAGAGCAAGTAAGAAGTGATTAAGAATAACAAAGCAAATATGAAACGAGTAGTGTGCAACCCAGAAGCAAATTCAAAACCATTAGAAAAAGTTAAGAAAATGATTAACAGATGAAAAGGGAGTAATAAGTTAAGTGTTTAATAATAGGAAGTACATTACAACAACAAAAGCTTTATCTCAACTATTTGGGGTCGGCTACATGAATCCTGTTCCGCCATTCCGCTCTGTTTAGGGCCTTATCTGCTATTAAATTACAAGCTGCCATGTCCCTCTTTACT
>JAOXJP010278808.1:0-19652 GCA_025762735.1 Platanus orientalis | reverse complement strand
ATCTTTCTTCTTGTTTGTTTCATTTTAATTTAGTTTCAACAACTCTTTAAATTTTGGCTTTGTCAAATATAATTGAGGTTAATACAATTTCAGTAATTAGTAAATTAAATAATCCTTGTGGGTTCGACACTCAACTCTTACATTTTATTAATTGAGCGATTCGTATACTTGCAATTTCTCACATCAACATGTGGCTAAGAGTAGGCCCACTTTTAGTTTACAACGTGACATAGTTTATCCATAGATAGAGATTTAAAAAAAGAGGGTGAAAGCTCTTTGTTTTTATTTTTATGTTTTGAAGATGGCTAGTTGGCTAGGTTGGTAAAATTTGTGGGTGTCGTACCACAAACATGGGTTCAAAACCCATCTTCACCTACTAATAAATTAACCATTAACCTTTACCTATCCAAAAAAAAAGTAGAGAGCTCTCTTTAATGGTATGTCTAAACACTAGGCCTAAACATAAACCAAGTATGAAACATTGGCATAAGAGAGAGAGAGAGTACTTGAAACTAAACACCCTCTTACCCCAAAAAACACCCAAATGTAATGTGAAGGTGTAGTGGGACAATATATATTCTTTAGGAGAATGATTGTTTGAGGATGAAAAATTAAGGCAAATAATTTGCTCCCTTTAATGAGCACTCCAGTTTTTTCCAACTTATGAATGGTGAAAACACATGACACCAAAGCATGGGTAGAATGGATATTGAAAAATGATAATTCTAAAACCCAACAATACCCCCTTCTTCTTCTTTCGCAGACCCAAATCCATCCGATCACTACTACGTCTGTCCTTCGATGATTCTTTTGCAGATGGAAGAAGCAGGAATGGCTAAGATCAGAGAAGGAAAAGACGAAGAAGAGAGAGGGATTTGTTGTTGGGCAGAGCAAAAGAGATTCTCACCAAACAGAGGCCGTAATGACTGGAACCAACATTCGCACTCAAGCTAAAGGCTCGATTCATGGTGGGAATAGGACGGTTGTTTATTGTGCAAAGCTTGATACCGATGGGATTTTGCAGTTGTATTCTCACATCTTCGACAATTATCGTTACTGTTGCAAGTTCATGTCATGGGCAGAGGCGTGAGCCTCCTACTAATGGCATGAATACATTCCCTGTGTTTAGTGTTGCTGATGAAACTCCCCTCAAATTGCTCTTTTAAAAATATGCAAATTAGAGATAAAGAGAGAGAGAGAGAGAGAGAGAGAGAGAGTTTTGAACACGAAGCCATGGATTAAACATGCGAGCTTCTTTGTACTAGTGTTGGTTTAAATGGACAGCTCAAAACGACACAAACACCCCCAATCCAACCCATATGAATCGTGAAGCATGCAAAGATCCAAAATGAATCATTTTTGTTTTTTTTTTTTTTTTTGTTGTTTTTTTTTTTTTTTTTGGGGGGGGGGGTGGCAATAAAGAATGAGAACTTGTAGGTTAACGAGATGATTGATGCTGATTTCGATTTCTGATTGCGACTGTGCGAGTGAAGCTGCTAAATCATGGGTGTATCAATTCAAACAGAATCCCATTTTTTATTTTTTGCATTCGCATATCCAACAACTAATCTCTCTCTCAACCTCTCCTCCGTCTCTTTCTCCAATCTCAACCGTTCCAATTTCTTCCGGTTTATATACTCAGTTCCTCTGCAAAAGATATATAGCCGAATCGAAGAATTAATGTATTAGTGATCGGATAGGTTTGGATCTACGAAGAAAGAAGACAAGGGTATTTTCGAGCTTTAAAATTTTTCATGTTCAATACCCGTTTTACCCCACGCTTAGGTGTCATGTGTCTTCATCAACCCGTTAAGCTAGAAAAAACTGGAATGATCATAAAAGGGTCAAATTATTTGCTAAAAATTAATATAAGTAGACGTGCTACATATTAACAAATGATGTGTTTTTGAAATTGGTATCTCTTTTGGAAACCCATTTGTAACTGAGCAATTTTTTAGATTTATTTAACCCTAACACACCACGAGCTCCAGATAGACTCATAGACACTTTTTCATCCCATAACAGTAGTTTTTTATTCTTCACTATTTCCATTGCTATTATTTATTTTAATAATAATATATTTTTGACTTGACCAAATTGTAACTAAGGATGAATTAGTGGATAAGTGTATTGAATCAATGGGTAGGATCACGCCTCAAGAAGCAAAGGTCTTGAGTTCAAAACCTATCACCTTAGGGCTACTTGTTTGGGCGTAAAAAAAAAAAAAAAAAACTGATTTACCTGGTGTGTGGGAGAAGCAAGAAGTCCATGTGCCCTGAGGATTTAATTAAGTGCTCTAAGAGGCTTAGATACCTCGGTATCAAAATATATATATATATATATACTTGGCTGATATCTGAGTCATCAGATTGATCCGAGTATCCTTGTTTTTAAACATTATCGCCTAGTGTGAGTAAGGTGTGTAAATATTCGATCCTCAATGAAAATTTTCTTTTCTTTTTTAAAACGCTTAAAATGAATAAGAAGAACTTATTTTGATTCGATTAAATATTGAAAATATCCAATTAATAGTCATATTATAGATTACCAAAAAAAAAAGTCATATTATAATACTATAAGTTGTGTTGCATTATAGTAGAGTATATAGATACTTTTAACATAAGCCCTAACCCATTTTCTTACTTTAACTGATATAAACATATTAACCTAACTTAATAAATTTGTGTAATTGTATGTATACTTACTTATATATGGTATTCAACTAACTCAACTCTCTTTTTGGTAAATTACTTGCAATTAACTTAACTGATATGAACATAAAGGGGGCAAATGTTCTACTCCCTTGTGTATCCCATAAATATTTGATTAAAATTGACATATACTTTCATATTCGATTGGTAAGGATTCTGTTTGGCCTTCTTATGGCTTTTTAGGATTTGTTTGACCTAACAAGTCAACACGTTATTGTTAGACGAAAAATGATTTGTGAGCGTGTTAGTGTCATGTGGGCACAAAAGTCGGTATCTCTTACAACCCTATGCATCGCAACAGACAACAGGAGGACTGGTTCTCTAGTTGTCTATCTAGTCACCAAATTTATATAATTCGGGTGATTTGAGAAGGGGAGGGTATTTCTTTCCAATTAAGATCTTTTTACCTTGTTAAAACGATGATTTCACTTTTGCACTAAAAACAATTGAAGAAACAATTTAACTAAACTGAATAACAAGAAGCAATTCATTAAACAAAATAACTTACATATTTCATCTCATTCCACTAATAGAACATATTTTCTCATATCAGACTAATTGACAAAAATTGTAGACCAGAGTTACAAAGAGGAAACAAAAAGCAGGTTTCTAAAAGTGTACTAGGACGATTTTCTAGACCTAGACACCTAAATGAAGGTGTGTAGAAGTAATTTCTACTAAAATGATGATCAGATTGATTAGGGTAAAACTAAGATAAAGATATTAATCAAGTTATTTGGACGATCAAAGGATCCTTTTTTTCTTCAGCAACTCTGGTATTTATAAAACATCTATTCATCGTTCATGGCTATTTTCCCAGCTAGGCAGACTTCTAAATCACGAGTGATCATGGCCTATCTGTAACTTTCATGGCAAACTTCGTATTTGTACCCTAAGAAATAATTCCATCAAAAACTTTCAGTGATCCTTGTTTTTTCTCAACGGTTGACCCTTAACCCATGTAAATAAGGTTAACAATTCTATCCAGTCACGGTCTTCTTCTTATTCATTTGACTTTGATTTACTGAATTGGTGGGCCTCATATCCTCTGTGAAGCCCCCCTTGTGCGACATCTTGAGCCGAGACACAAGGGGGTTATCATTTCACTTTTTGGAGATGTTACATCATCCCCAAAGTGAAATGATACTTCCCCTCTGTCTCGGCTCACGAAGTCGCACAAAGGAGGCACAGCAGAAGATACTCCCCTGAATCGGTGAAGCTAGGTCAGCTCAAATTTCCTAGCACTTACCTCACCGAAAAAAGGAAGCCGTTTTTTTCAATACCTCATTTTTTGTTAGGCGACCAAAATAAAATAGGTCATAAGGGGAATCGTATCACCTGCCACGGAATAAATGGTCCTCCTTGTCAGGGTTGGATACATCAGTGTTGAAAAGTGATTTTCACTTTTTTGGGATTTAGAATCATCTCCAGTCTGAATGGACGAGTACCACACCATTACCATTAAGTGCATGACATGTGGTCTGACAAAGGGTGTTTAAGTCAATACACATGAGTCAAAGGAGGGCATTACTGTAAATACACAATAAATAAATACATGTGTATTTATTTATACACATTTTGTCAGACATTGTGTCACATTGTGAGAAGAGACTCGAGTGTTGCATGTCCATTCAGACTGGAGATGATTTGAACTCCATTCAAGTCCGCACTGTCGGGAGAGGCAGGCACCAGAGGCCGGAGAGATAACGACCTCATAATGCTAAAGCACTGACAACCCCTAAATTCCTCCTTGGGAGGACGATGCCACAACTTACCTTACCATGAGGACATTGACACCTGGTGATTCTTGAACCATCCTAGAATAACAAAGAATTATTTTTGTGAGATATATGAGTTTCTGTTTTTCTAGATGTGCCAAAACTTAAAAAGGGTTAAATTCCAAGATTGAGTTTTGGGATAAAGATTTGAAAACAAAGCTAAGGTTTTATGCATTATTTGTTGGCATGGTAGAAACAGTCATGAAATTTCACATGATGGGGATAGTCTAAACCATTCATGATTAATGCAATAAAAATTAAAACAATAACAAAAAAATCAATAATTACATAAAACGAGGATTTTTACGTGATTCAACGATATATTTCTGTCCATGGGAAAGAATCAAATCTTTGCTCATTATGATAATGTAAAATCCACATAAAGAAATGTGTTTTCTGAAACTCAAACCATTTCTCCTTTATATATATTCTCTCTTTCTATCCTATGAAGAAAACTCACCCCAAGAACTCCCCGTGGTTGTTCTCTCCTTCCCACTAATTTTATTAGGTTTTTTATTTTTCATTGGAGTCCTCGTTCATGACTCCTATTCTCAAAATGAGTCTTAAATTTATCTTTAACTGACCACCATAAGATCACAAATGATCTAACGGATGGCTAAAATATAGACATACCCGACACTATCCCATTATGGATTTGTTGTGTAAGATTCTACAGTTGTATACCAAGAAATCACAAGTTGTTAAATATTCTTTCTTGGGAAACATGGATACACTCAGCTTAGAAGGTAATATTAATCTTAAGCATAAATATTAGAGAATAAAACCCAATTGTCGAGACCATCCTTTTGCAGCCAATTACATACAAAAGTTTAAGCATGAGCTACTCAATATTAGGTGGATACCAAATTTGTGTCAACTTGAAAGAAATATATGGAAGAAAATGGTTTTTGAAGACGTTTTAAATGTTGAGTTAATGGTATAACATTGTTAGTGCCAAAATCCTCACCGTCTTATCAAAAGATTAGGATTGTGACACATGGCACAAGAAAGATTGTTGAGGTGCCATGGTAGAAAACTTCAAGTTGCGGCAACATGGTAGATGGAAAAAACAAATATTGGTTATAGGAACTAAAAGGATTCTTTATAAACATATGCCAAAAAGTTGCAAGTTTAGAACAGGGGACAACTAACAAGAACAATTGAAGAATTAATTCAAAGAAGTTCCTTTAGTTGAATGAGGGTTATAGAACATGGGAAAAATGATAAAAGAGAAATAAGCACAAATCATACAATAACTGAATGAAGCTCTCTCCAGGACACATGGCAGAAGATGAAGGCAGAAGGCTAGAACACCTTATATGCATAAACTATAACTATTAATCTATGTATAGAAATAACTGCTGAAATGAAGAGAAAGTGGAGCTACCTCTAATCATACAACCCAGAACTTGCAGCATCCTCCTTTGGAAATTTTATCCATTCTTCTTAGGAGGCATTTATCTTAGCATAACCTTTGGAGTCAATTCAGTTCCTCTATGAATTTTTAACCTTAGTTTAGATTAACTTTCCTTAACATAATCGATTCAATTCCTCCTTAGTATCTATCCATCATTCATGGTTTTCAGAGTTGATTCAATTCATTCACATATTATACCCTACCATCTTCCATCCAAGTTGCAACACCACCACCATGATAAGTTACAACACCATCACCTCCATCTTCTTGATTTCATTGTATATGTTCTAAGTGCTTTGTTGTCATTAATGAAATATTTATTCAGCTATTTTATATTTTTGTCATTGCTTGAACAATGTCTTGGCATTTCGGTTTTAAAAGTTTTAGGTCTAAAGGCAAAAAAAATTCATTCGATGGACAAAATCAATCTCTCTCTCTCTCTCTCTCTCTAATCTATCTATCTATCTCTTCACTATACTTGAACCCATTTCAGTGGTTGACCAAACAACTGGTTGAATTTGTTCAACTAGCCACCACTTGATGCTTGGAACTGTGTATTCATGTCACCACAACCATAGAATGAAGGAATCATTGTTGATTGTGCTTAAGTTGTGCTTGAGATCAATGATCTTTTAAATTAAACCAGATTGATGAATTGAGCAAATTTGATGGGGGGGGGGGTTCCTACATTTTCCATCACCATTTTTTTTCTTGAAACAAATGATTTTCTAACTTGATAGTTCAATCATCAATCCACAAACATTAGGTGCTCTTTTTTTTCCTTTTTGGTAATAGAAACAACATTAGATAATTAAATGGTTCATACATGATCTTACTTTACTATCTATCATGTTCTAGATACCCTTTGGGATTGATCCCAAGGACATACACAAGTTACTGTTCTCTAGGCTGTTCTTTGCAACTAAATGTGAGCCTTAGTCATATTCCTGTTAACATGCTTCATAGAAATAGATTCAAAATTATCTAAAAGGTCTTTGCAATCCTTGATGCAATTCCTTATTTCAATGGGGCTTTCCTCCAAAGACTCCTTCATTGCTTCAATCATGATTTTTGAATCTTCTACCTCATGCTTCTTAACTCTCATGGTGATTGTTGTTTATAGTACAAAGAGAGCAGCTTCTTCATCTGCTAACATTGGCGAGCAAAGTTGCCTTGTCTTCACCAAAATCATTAGACATTCTCCCTTTTCATTTCGTAGCACTATCCCAATGCTAGTCTTCTGCTTTGCCGTAGATAGAACTCCATCAAAGTTCACTTTTATGAAGTCCTACTTTGGAGGCATCTAGCTGCATTCATCACTTTTCTCCTTTTCTTAGATTTGGTTTAGGTCTTCCAGATCTTTTATTAATCTACAAGCACTAGACATCAATAAGTCTACATTCATTTTTTTTATTATCAAGAACAATATTTTTTCTGTACTTCAATATATTCTAGTGATAAATGAGAATTTGCTCACATAGCCATTTTCTATCCTTATTTGGTATATTTGCTAAAGTAAACCATTTTTTAAGCCATTCTTTAAAGTTGGTTCCTCATTGTCTAGTGTACCATACTTATTCAATAATTGGACATGTTACTAGTACTTGCAAATTTGATTTAATTTGCTCATTACATACAGAACATATCGGATCTATGTTGACATTACTTTTAATTAGATGATCTCTGGTTGGGAGAGCATTATTACATGTTTTCCATATAAAGTGCTTTATTTTGGATGATATACTTGGTGCCCACATTTTATTATAAGAAAATTCACTATTATTTGTATTTTCCTCATCAAAATTTATTATATCATTATTTCTCTCTATTATTATTTGGCTCTTCATTACTAATATTTCTACTATTATTAGTATTGTTTATACTATATAATGTATCATAACTTCCAATTATATTGTCCTCATTAGTTTCACTTCCACTTGTTCCATTCCTATTTATTTCCCTAATAATCTTATCTACATCTGTTACTTTTAGGTAATATCCAGATTTAACTATATATTTAATGTTACTTTCATAACTCCAAATCAATCTATCTTTTTGTCTATTCCTACTTATGATTTTTTTTTTTTTTTTTGTAATTTCTCTTAATTCTTCTATAGTTACTATATTCTTTAGAATATCCTCCTTTCATTGCCTGTCCTAATAATCTATCGCATCACTTACTCTTATTATTTTACCATCATTAGGCTAGTTGCTCTTAATTTTCATCTTTTATTGTTGGTTTTCACTTGTCCTCCCAAAAATTTATTTGTTCTCCATTATTTACCTCCCATCTAAGACCATTTCTTAATAGTTCACTTCATTTTATGATACCCTTTCATAGCCAAGAACTATTATTATTACATTTTGCATTTAGAAAACCTTTATTTGGATTATATATTGATTTAAAAAATTTTACCCATAGATTATTTGGATTATTTATTATTCTCTATGCCTATTTTGCTAATAATGTTTTATTATAATTATGCAGGTCCCTAAAAACTGAGACATTCATCTCTTTTATTACTCCTCAAAGTATCCCACTCAATCCAATTTATCTTTGTTTGTGTTGTTGTTGTTATTGTTATTGTTGTTTTCCTTTTGACCCCACCAAAAGCTTTTTTTCTTTTTATCAATATTGTTTTATAGGCTTTTTGGAAATAGGAAATAGGACATAGCATATGATGGTATAGTTGTTATTACTAATTTTAATAGTTATTCTTTTCCTACTTAATTTTAATAACTTTTCATTCCATCCCTGAATTTTCTTATTACCCTTATCCTTAATATAAGAGAACAGTGTAACTTTGTTATTTCTCATATTTGATAGTAAACCTAAATATTTTCTTAGGTTACTAACTTGATTAATTCCCAGGTCCTTTAGAATTATTTTCCTGATTAGGTTAGGAGTATATTTGCTAAACTTTTATTCTGATTTTTCATAATTTATAATTTTCCTTGATGCCTTAGTAAAAATTTTTAAAAATAATTTTATGTTTTTTTGCACTTTTGACTTTTGTTTTTGTAAATATATAACAATCATATACAAATAGTGAATTATTATTGAACAACTTCTTTTGCCTTTTATTCCTTCTATTTCACCTTTCACTTTTAATTTCTTAAGATGAGCAAAAAATTCTTCCATACATTTTAAAAACAAATAAGATGATATAGGATTACTGTGTCGTAACCCTCTACTAGGTTTTAATTATTTTCCTGGTGATCCATTTACTAGTATTCTATAACTTACTAAGGAGACAATTCATTATCCATCCTACCCATTTGTTATTAAATCTCATTTTTTCTAATAGCTTTTTTAAAAACTTAAATTCTACTCTTATCATATACATTATTCATATCTATGTTCAATGCATATTATAGTCTTGTTTTTTTTAATCTAGTTTCTAAATTTTAATATTTCATGCGATATCATTATATTATCCATAATTTGTTTATTTTTTATAAACACCCCTAGAGGATATAATTTCATGTATTACATTCTTAATTCTATTTGCTAGTGTGTTTGATAGTATTTTGTAAATAAATTGCATAGGTTTATAGGCCTAAATTTGGTTATATTTTCTGGATTTTTAACATTCGATATTAAGATAATAAAATTTTTATTTGTTTCCTCTAAAGGCTTATTATTTTTTTAATATCTTTAGAATTGCTCTTATAACATTATCTCCAACTATATCCCAATATTCCTAATAGAAACCAACCTGGAAACCATTAGGACCATGTGCTTTTAGTTTACCCATATTAAATACTGTTTTCTTAATTTCTTCTCTAGTAAAGTGTTTATCTAAATATTGTTTGGATTTTGGATTCTTCAGATAATGTGGATTCATCATATCTTAGTATATCTTCTATATTTTTGCTCATTTAGTTCAATTGATCTAAGTAGCTTAGTAAAGAATTGGTTTACTTCATTTGTTATATATTTATGTTCTTTTAACTATTTTCCATCTTGACCTTGCAAAGCTATTATTTAATTTTGTTTCCTTCTATTTACAGTGGAAAGATAAAGAATTCTGTATTTTTATCCCCCCATTTTAATCAGTGAATCCTAGATTTTTGTGTTCAAAATTGTTTATCTTCCTTCTCTTGTTCATCAATAATTTTTTTGACTTTCTTTATTTCTTCCATATTTTCTAGGGTTTTCCTTCCATCATAGTATATTTGTTGGAACTTTTTTCTATTATGTTTATTTTGGTTGTCTATATTATCGAAAACTTCTTTATTCCACCTCTTTAGTGTATATGGTAATCTCTTAATGTCTCTTTGTACCTTGCCAAATTTTGATCCTTGAAAGGGTCTTCCCCAATCCTCTTCTATTTTTTTCCTACATCTTTTATCTTTGGTCCACATCCATTCAAACCTCAAGGGTCAAGGCAAAAACAAATTTAAGGTGGTTATGGGTTCAAGATAATAGGAGCATGATCAGATCCTATGGGTATAAATTCTCAATTACAACTTTTGGGAACATCATTCTCCATTCTAAGTTTGCTACTCCCTTGTTTAATCTTTATTTAATTAATGTTAGGGCATTTCCTAATCCAACTAAATGGGGGGGGGCAGTGAAGCCCAAATCCATTAATCCACCTTGATTTAGAATTTCATTAGCCCCTCTTAGTTCCTAATTTGCTCTTTTGTACCCCCAATTTTATCTTCTATATTCCAAATACAATTCCAATCTACTGAGCATAGCAAAGGTTCAGTAATGCTTTTAAATTTATCTATTTTGATTTTGTAAAAATTTCTCCTAATACTTCTATCTAGTTCACCATAGATAAACAAACAATGCTAGTAACTTTGTTTTTTTTTCCACATTCTAGGGTTACTATTATATATTTATTATAGGCTTCTCTTATATTAAAATTTATGTGCTTTCTCCATAATAGGGTTAGTCCACCTGATTGTCCTATAGAACTAACACAGTATGAGTTTCAATCAGTTCCAATTTTAGCCTTCTTCCTAAATTCTGAACTTGAGCATTTTGTTTTAGATAAAAATATTATATCTGGGTTTTATTTATTTTTCTTTGGAAATTTAATTCTCGAACTATGAAAGATTGTCTGATTCCTTGACAAGTCTAGGCCATAGTTTTTACTGGGCCCACTAGGGCTAATAAGAGACAATCGTTTGAACTCGTTTATTTTGATAAATTCTTCTGGAACTTGTATTTATAGTTTTATATATATTATTTTCTTTTCATAATTACTTCCATTATGCTTTAATATTTTACTTTGTTGTATATAATATTTGTTTTTTTTCTTTTCCATTTGCTACTTTTAAAACATGAAGTAAGCATGGTAATATCAATAAGACGAAAACATACTTGTGTTTGGTGAAAAAAAGAGATAAATTAACAGTGTTAGAGATTACATTTTCCTCTTCTTTGTTATGATCTTTCCCATTTTTTTGCTCTTCTTTTTGGATTTACTTGATCCCTTTATTTATTATTATTTTTCCTCTTTTTGTTTACCAAGTTAGGTAAACAAATATCCAAGTCCATATCATCTTGTGTTTTTTTTTTCTTCTTATTTTTTGGGTTGGATTTACGATTTTTTTGGCCATTTCCTTAAACTGGATCATGGTAAACAATGGGTCCTCACTAGGGGACTTGGTTTCTATAGTTTGATACGGTTAGTGATCTCAAAATCTGAGCTATCTAATTATCCGGTCCAGCATTGCTAATATCTAGTAGGGCTTTTAAGGGAGGAATCAAAGTCAACTTACCTAGATTAGGCTCCTCCTCTTCATTGGATGGAGCCTCAATATAGCATAAAGGCTTCTTCCCTTTTTTATCATCTGTATCTTTAGGGGTCCTCACTAGGGTACTTGGTTTTTGTAGTTCGATGCGATTAGTGATCTCAAAATCTGAGCTATTTGATTACTCGATCCAGCACTATTAATATCGGGTAGGGCTTCTAAGGGAGGAATCGAAGTCGACTTACATGGATTAGGCTCCTCCTCTTCATTGGATGGAGCCTTAATATAGCATAAAGGCTTCTTCCCTTTTTGATCATCTATATCCTTAGGGTTTCTAAATTGGGCATTAATTACCATTTTTCCATTTGAACTTACCTCTTCAACTGGCTCTCTGATTTTGTGCGAACGGTTCTCATATCTTCTCCAAAAAGGTCATCATTTTCCTTGAACTTGATCAGTTTAGGATTCGCTCGCTTGATTCCTACATCTCCCTAGTTGTCATCATCTTCAAAGGTAAGTAATTTGAAATTGTGTTTCTTACGTTGTCCTTGTTAGATTGTTTCCATTAAGGCTTCGGTCATCATCCTTTTGAAAATGGTTTTGAATTTTTTAAAAACCTTAGCGTTGAGGCAAATTTTTTTCTTTCCATATGTGAAGTTAGCTGTTACTAGTTGTCATGCCTTGCTCGGAATCGTTGAGTTGGGTTAAAACAAATTTTGAATAGTGTCAAATTCTTCTGTTGAGGTTCTTCTCCCCTTTCTTCATCGCCAGTCACCTCTTGTAATCCCTATTCTTCCAGTGGGGATGACGCCTCCTACGACTGATTTCTCTAAAAACATGAATGTGAGTATTTGATGATAGGTGAGTTATTTGACTTTGGAGCATTTCTCATTTGGTTTATATGTTTTTCTCTCATTTGTTTACTAAATCCTCATTATTTTTGGATGAGGTTAACTTTGAATCATTTGTGCTTTTCGTTGAAGAAGTCCTAGTATTCATTAATGTCATGGCCGAGGCATCCATAGTAGTAGCAAAACAATGGGAGTTTTTGTATGCTTCTGGTAGCTCCAGATCCGATTTATTTTTTTCTCCCTAAATTAAGTGTTGGCCTTAATGGTTCTTTTATTTTGATTGACACCCTAATTCTCATGTATTTATCGGTGAAGTCTTTATCATCATAAGCCTTGAAGTGTCCCCACTTTTAGGCTAAAAGTTTTCCTATAACTTCTGTATAGTGTTCTAGTGGTAGATTGTAGATCTAAACCCACACATCTACCTTTGTAAACGCTATTTCTTTTAGACTCATTTCTAGTCGTCATCGTGTTAATAGAATAAGATTTTGATTAAAAGACCAAGGAATTCCTTCAAGCACTCTCTAGATATCCATCTAATGGTGAAATTGGAAGATGTATATTGTCACGACCCGAATCCGCGGGCCGTGAAGTGGGCTGGGCCCTGAACCCATTTCTCATAGTAGAGAGACCAACGAGCTCAGAGTGGGTCACTAACACTCTCACCTAATCACATATCATTTTTCACTTAAATTTGTTTTCTTATCTTTTTACATCCATTTAAATCCACATAAAATAGACACATTATAGCCGAATAAAATAATAATAAGATAATCCAAATAAGTGCAACGGAATTAATAATATCATTATGACAATAAAAAATACAGGGCCTAAACCTACCCATAAAGTATATACAATCCTTGCCCACAAAGGGGCCAATCTCAAATGAACAAAGTAGTACATCACTGATAAGGCAAAAACTAAAACTAAAATAGAATGCATCATTTTTGGGCCTAAAAGCCCATTCCTAATCTCCTCCCCATCTTAAGGTACAAACCAACCTATGCACCTGCACATCTACGGGTGGTGCCAATTGGGGTAAGCTTGATGCGCTTAGTGGGAGGGTATGCAGTTTATACAACACTAAAGGAAGCCAAAGACAATAACATTAGTAAGTAGGAAGAATCAAAATAACTAAGGAATTAAGTACGAATGAGAGTACATCAAATTTATTAAAGATGTATCTATACTATGAAACGAATATATACATATCACAAGATAACCACAAGAGAGTCTAAAGTGAACTAAACTGAATCTTGCATATGCCACATACCAAGTAATATATGTACATGCCAAGGGCTACATGTCTCATGCTAAGTACTATATGTCACATGTTAATCCATAAGAGGTCCCTATCACATAATGAAACCCAATATAAATAAAGCATGTAAAGTCTCTCTCAAATTTAAAACATATAACTCATGTGAGGGTTTTTGGTAAACAAATCACATAACTCGTGTAAGAGTTTTCGATAAAGCAAATCATATCACTCGTGTAAAAGTCTCCGATAAAATAAATCACATAACTCACATAAGGGTCTTCGACATAACATATCATAAAGCATATGTCGGGCCACTAGGGCCATCTTCCCTTTTTAATATGACCTGGTGATTGAGTACCTATAGCCATAAAGGCTAACCCACAAAGGGGGTGTCTCTGAGGCCATAAGACTAATGGGTATGACGGCTGTCTTCACCTATTAATGTGACCTGGCGATTAGGTACCTATAGTCATAAAGGCTAATCTACAAAAAGGTCTCTGGGCCCAAGAAAGACAACCCACATAAGGGTCTTTGGGCCCACATAAGGGTCTATGGGACTGTGTTTAGCTAACTCATATAAGGGTCTCCGAGGTCATAAAGACCATACATATATAAAAGTCATAAGGATCAACCCATTTAGGGGTCTCCGGGTTCAAAAGGGCATATTCCCGCATAGGGGTATCATATCAAATCCTCACATCTAAAACCACGTTTTAAAACCATGTTTTCGTAAAATAAGGTAGATACTATATAATCATATCATTTAAAATATCCACATGTTTTATCTCATGGAGAGTCCAAGGAATGAAGTAGAGAATCACATGAACGGTATTAAATATCAACAAACAAGTGAAGATGCTCGATTCAAATCTAAGAACATATAAGGTGCTCATGGATGTAAAACCATTTTATGTTAATTTCTCCTAAAGTTAAAAACCAATTATTTTAAGTTCTTTTAAACTCATGGAGAAGTATAAGTAAAATTCCTTTGAAAACAACAGAGTGAATCATGCCAAAGACAACCTACTCATGCCAAGGACAACCTACGCATGCCACCACAAGCTCTCAAATGATATAAATCTCAAGGTACTTACACATGGATTCTAAGATCCTAACATGAGAACTTATAGAATATCATAATTTGCTATAGACCAACATATATTTGAAGAAATTTATCAAGTGAACAATAAGTGCATGAAAGGACTTCAAAGGCATCCAAGAAACATGTAAATAGTAAAAAAAATCTATAAGAAACATTTTATCAAACATATAGATTATAAAAATCAAGGAACTCAAAGGAAATCCAAGGTAAACCCAATTTTCACCACAATAAACCTTTCCAATCCCTATAACCATGTAAATCAAATGCCTAAACTCTTTTACATGTGTTAGAGACCATCCTAACCTTCTCACAAAGCACTATTCATAATATTACATCTTCATAACCCAAGAACATCATGAAAACCAACAAGGAAATAAAGATGAATCCACCAAAATATAACCCAGAAACATCAAATCTAAGATCCTAAGAAAGTAAAGTGAATATAAAATGCATATCCACTCACACAATCTATGAAATTAAGGTTCCACATAAGAAAATAATCAAGATCATAAAGAATGGATGTAGAACCACCAAATCTAAGATCATTTTGCATAAATCTATTATCCTAAGATAGGAAAGTGTGGATAAACAACATATCCAATTCACTAAATGCTCAAACCTTTAATGCACAAGAAGACCCTCCTCCAAAACTCCTTTGCTTTTGTCTAACCTTTCTTCCTCTATGAACAAACAAATAAATCATTGGTTAGAAACTATAAACTAAGGTAGTGGAATAGGAATTCATAGTCATTTAGGCTAGATCTAGGAATAAAAACACTTAATCTAGTATATTTTCAAAGTTGGGAGTGGAACTTACCAAATTAGGGAAAAATCTCTCTCTTCCTCTCCCAAGTTTCTCAAACCTCTCTAAACTTTACTCCATTTGTTCTAAATGACCTAAATAAGGTCTTAAAGGTATTTTAACTTCTCCAAGGCGAAATCTCACATGTGTGGGGGTCCAATGGGTGAAGTTCACATAAAAAATGGTACAAAATGTAATCTTTCAACACTTTTCAGCGTTTCTGGGCATGCCATGATCGATCATGAGATCTGTGATCGATCACGAGATCTATGATCGATCACGGATCACCCGAAAAGGTCCTGAGAGCCATGCTGCTTTGTTTGTGATCGATTAGGCCAAAAACAGGGTTTTGTGATTAATCATGAGATCTGTGATCAATCACGACATGATCAATCACAAGATCCATGATCGGTCACACATCTCCTAGAAAATTTTCTGCACAAATAAATTTTAGTAAAATGACCATAACTTTCACTACACAACTCTAAATTATAAACCGTTTGATGCATTGGAAAATAGACTCGAAGATCTTTCTAAAAAGATATAGCTCATACTATAGTTCACTCGTGATTTGTGCTAGTAGGCCTGGGAAGTTACCCCAAATATGCAATTAGGATAACTTTCGAACTTGACAAGTTCATGGCCCAACTTAGGTCTTATACTTCAAGATTAGTCTAAATGGTTCCTAAACCTCTTTGAGGTTTGTTTAACATATGTGAAATGATAATTTTACCCTTATGAAGAAAATTACAATTTTACCCTTAAATGAAATGCAATGTATTGCATATATCCCATGGTCTGTCTTTTTCATCTCCGTGCCATGTTTAGGTTGTCATTTCATTTAGAGATAAGAAAGCACTCCATGGAATTTTTAATACTTGTCAGTCGTAATTCTTCTTAGAAGACACAACTTTCATATGAGATTATCTATTTCAGTAATGTTTTCTTCTACTTCCACCTAATTATTTACAACCCAAAGATTGCATATTTCTTGAATCAATTGTTCCTCTTCTTTTGACATCTCCTCTTGTTGTTCATTTTGTGTTGCAGGTGTGTCAACACCTAAATTAGTAGACCACCTGGTCTTTCCGCGATGCCCATAGGTGTACTAGGATTTGAGTTCATCTTTCAGCAAGTTTTTTCTCTCCCCTTATGTTGATCCCTAAGGATATTGGATGATCAATCTCTGACTAGAAAATGGTCTCGACTTCTTCATAAGAGAGGAAATTTACCCCCTGATTTATTTTAATGAATCAATCGAGAGATTTCCATCCAATGAGTATTATATTCCACATAATCTTTTGAATCCTAGATTGCATCAAAATCTCTCACAGGTGGAGATTTACCAATCTCCTATAATACGAGGAGGAAGAGATTGCTACAATATTGAAACTCTTATTTCTAAGCACCACTTTTTTCACTTCAGGGTTAGTTAAACGTTAGGTGTTCAACCTACCAAAAAGACTTAAATCTCCGGATTATCAATATTGTTGTGACAAAACAACACAATAGAACAAAACACGTATTGGATTCAAGTATGTGATGCATGTGAAACAATGCAAGAAAAGAATAAATGGAAAAGAACAATCACACAAATACGAGTCTACTTTCTAGAAAAATAAAGATTATACAATTACGAGTTTCCTAGAAGTTATGCCCATTTTACCATAAGGTGTCTGTGTTGACAGACTTACAGATTTTAGGTTACTTTTCAGGTCCATTGACACCAATCATGAGTGAACTAGAGGTTGAGTCATATCTTGTTGGAAACGTATTCAAGTTTTCTTTTTAACGCAACAAACAACACTCAATTTAAAGTTTTCCACAAAAAGTTATATCCAATATATTGCCAAGTGTTTTTTTGTTAAAAAAATCTGGGGGGTTTTGGGTTGTGCAAGCTGATCGCCCGCGACACCACTTGAGCCATAGAGAGGGTGTACCTGGGGAGACTGCGAGTCATCCTGGGTAACCGCCCAACCCAGAATCGAAAAAAAAGTTGGAGATTCCTCCCCTTTGTGATTTAAATCTTTCTATAAGTGTGTTATCAAGCCTTAAAGGAAATTTAACACATTTTTCATCCAAATTAGGTAAGAACACACCAAAACATAAGAGAAACTTGGGAAATAAAAGATGAAAGAAGTATTAAAGAATTTGGAGCTTAGACAAGGAGGAAATCAAGTTTGTTACGAGTTTTCAAACATGGTGTGCTACTACTTTGGATTCTTGTACTTTTATTCATTGGTATTCTTTATTTGGATGAAATCTCAGTCCCCATCACTTGATTTGTTTTATCTATGAAGTTTGACAAGTTTCCATCACTTGATGTATAAATTTATGAGATTTTTGTGAGTTTTCATACATGATGTGCTACTCCCCTTATTTCTTTATGGTTATTCATCTATTTGGTTGGTATTTTAGTTTCTTCATCTGTTGATTGTTAATTTATGAGGTTTTGGTGAATCCATACCACTTGAAGCGTAGATTTATGAGATTTTGAGTGAGTTTCCATACATGATGTGCTATTCCCTTTGATTTTGTCAGCACCTAATTTTGGCTCAAGGTCCAAAGGTTTCTTTCAATGGACAACATTAACTCTCTAGAATTGACCTTAGGCATCCTAAGAAACCAAGGTGGTTAGATAACCTCCCCTTTTTAGGCTATCTCCATTCTTTCCTAATTTGACACTCTAGACCCTCGATTTTTTCCTAAGATTTTCGTTAGACCCACTTCCTTAATCGTTCCTCATTTTTGGTGTGAGCATAATCCACCTAACCAAACCTTGTGACAAAGTACTCCTTTAACCTAACCTAAAACATGTGTCCAAACACCCCTTAACCCTAGCTTAAAATCTATACACAAACACCCCCTATTTTAGCTTAAGTCGAAACCTATATACAAACATCTTAGGTTGATAAGTCACATACTTGGTATAAGTCCAACACACCTAAATCCACATCACATTACTCTTTTTGGTCCATGCTACATGTCATACTTGTGTCAAGCACGCTTAGGCACATTCTCATTCTACTTTTGGATTCTTAATCACTCATCATTCTATTTTTAATTGACATGTCATTGCCACTTAAGCAAAGATGATGCCAAATTTGTCTCACCAACTCTCATTTCCTAAAACTACCTAGCCACCTCACTTCAATCCTCTAATCATTCATCTTTTAGTCCAACACACTCCCCCATTCACTCATCTTTCTTTAGATGAAAGTCCACATGTGACAAGCACACTCTTATTCCACTTTTGGATTCTTAATCACTCATCATTCCATTTTTAGTTGACATGTCATTGACACTTAGGCAAAGATCATGATAATTTTGGTTCACCAACTCTCCCTTCCTAAAACTATCTAGTCACCTCATTCTAATCCTCCAATCAGTCCCTTTTTGTTCCCAACATATTTTTACATTTACTCTCATTTCTTTAGGTGAAAGCTTACTAAAATCCAATAAATAAGAGACCACCTCTCTTTCTTAAGGGAGGAAAAATCCCCCCAAATTCCTCATGAAGCTCTTTCTCTCTCTCCTAAGCATGCCTTCATCTCCATTATTGTCTATTCAATTTCAGCTTTAGGAAGAACATGCGAAGACATGTTGTTCAACTAAAGGAAGAATAGTCATTCACGAGTGCAACATCCCAAAGGTATGATCCTCTTTTTTTATTTTTTATTCTTCTTTTTATTTTTTTAGTCTTTTGTATATAAGTGTTGTAATATTTTAATTTATTTTACATTATCTATGTGTTTTCACTTAATTTTTATTTTATTTTCATAAATCTTTTGTACAAAAACTCCATTTTTGTAAATTAAATTTTCTTGTTTTTTTTGCTTTTAAAAATTTTCATTAATTAATGTTGGATACTTGTATATATATCTTTTTGTTATAATCCTAGATAGTGTTTATTAATTAATAATTTTGTTTGTAATATGGATTTTAATTTTTTTTTTTTTTTTTATCTTTTTTGAAAAGTATTTTCTTGAAGCCAAACACATTCCATTCCAAACCATAA
>JAOXJP010278798.1:0-19652 GCA_025762735.1 Platanus orientalis | reverse complement strand
GATCTTCAAGAGTTTCAAGTGGATTTGTAAGAATTACCATATTTTTCTCATTTGATTTTTAAATCCACATGTTTTCATAAGTTTCCTTCAAGGATTTTAAGTGAATTTGTATAAATCTCATCCATTAAAGAGTGATTGTGCTATGTTTGCTATATTGTCTCATTTCTCATACCTTAAATCATTGAATCTCCTTTGATTATTAGATCTACTTTGATATAATTCAATTCCATATGATGTATTCATGTTTCCCTTAGTAATCTTTAAGATCTATGTGTTTCTAAAGTGATCGTTCTATATCATCAAGTTATTCTTTATGTTTTACATCTAGTCTCTTTGAAATCAATAGATTCAATCAAATTTCAAGTGAATTGATAAGACCCTCTTTGATATCTCTCAATTGAACCTTGAATCTATATTTGATTAATGTAAAAATTTGGAAAGTAATGTGATTTATGTGGAATCTATTGTGTTATGATCGAATGTGAGAATTCTAATTGATTTAGCCATGAATTATATCCATCCTTTAAGATCCTTGACATGAAATTGATAAATTTGATTCTCTTATCAATGGTTTTGGATATATCTCACTATTATGGATTTTTAATAATCTTGTTTACATCTCATTGTAAAGATTGATAGTTTCTTTCGTATTCTAAGTATTGTCATTTATTGAATTCGGCCTCCAGATCATGTTAAAGTATTGTGAACCTTTGAATTATATGCTTAATTTCAATAAGTGATTTATTTTTAATGTGAACCTTAGACGAGTCAAGAAAATAAGTGAATTATGAATCCTTGCCTTTGTTTCTAATTTGAAATCTTCGCATATATCTCTATTTTGACATGTCTTATGTCTCATAGATTATTTTGTTTTGAAAGAGCATCGAAAGAAATATTTTAGTGTTCCAAATTGTTTTTTCTTATCGAAGCGTTTAGTTTTGAGAAGATATCGAATTGTATAAGTTTGGAAACTTCCAAATTGGTTTCTTCATCGAAAGTGTTTAGTTTTGAAATTTTTGGAAAAGTATGAGAATTAGTTTGTGAAAAGCATCTAATTGAATGTTTAAACAAGTTTTATTTTAAAAAGTGAATAATGGACCCTATTTTGGATGTTAGGCCCTATACAAGTAACCTAGGCTTTGATACCAATTGAAATGCCTAGTAGGTTGATCTTAAAGGGGGGTGAATAGGATTTAAAAATTGTTTACCAATTTTCTTAAATATTAGGATTGATTTTAATGCAATTTTAGTCTTCTTGAATTAATCCAAGTGTGTGTGTGTTATAATGTACTTACTCAAGGATAATGTCAAATAGATGGTACACAAGAGTAGATATGAGCTAACAAGTAAAGAGACAAACAATCACACAATCAACCCATAATACGAGATTTATAATGGTTTGGTACGATGGCTTACGTCCACTCTTTTAAAGCTCACCTCCAAGTTTAGGTATATTTCATTCAAATTGACTAATACAACCTAAGTTAAAAACATAAAGAACCTAACTACTTGCTTTTGACAAGCTAAATAATACAGTTGGTGTCTCCAATGACTGTGTTCAACTTCCGGTGTCTCCAGCGGAAGCAAAACAATATGAAAATTAATATGAATGTAAATGAATGCAAATAGTAAGTAAATATTATTATAAGTTGGTTGATGTTTCTATTTTCACCAAGTGGGAGTGCTCCTTGTTCAACTAGTATCCCTTAATACACCCACACTACTTCAAGACTCGCTTTTGAGCTCCTTGAGCTTAGCCAAGCAAAGGTTTCCTCTAGGGACAACATACAAGTGTCTCTACTCTTTAGTTAAAAGCTTGGAAGAGTAACTAGAGAGTGGTTTTCAGCTCAAAACTATGAGAGAGGAAGGTTTTTCAAGGAAGAGGTTCACTTTTGGTAAGGGTTCTAATACTCTCTAAAATGCTTGAAGTGTTTTTCCTAAAGGAAAAGTTTTCCTCTTATAGGGGTCATGGACCCCTATCCAATGTTGGATTATAATCTTTTAAAACAGGAAACTCATCTAAGTCACAAGTTAAAAAATGAAGTTATTTTTTCGAGTATGCGCACTTGTAACCGATTACCATATCCGTAACTGATTACAAGTGTAACCGATTATGGATCTGGTAATCGGTTTCACTATGACCGATTATACTCAAGAGTTGTGAAATATGGGAATTTTACAACTCTTCATGTAATCGATTACAATGAAGGGGCGAGGTGCTTGTGAGTGGAATTTTTTGTCTCAATCATAGCCATAATTGATTACAACATTTATAACCGATTACACTTGTAATTGATTACCAGATTGGTAATTGATTAGGATTGTAACCGATTACCAATCTGGTGATCGATTAGGGAGCCTCTTTCTGAACTATTCCTTTGGCCTTTATCAGTCATTCTCTTAGGTATTTGCCTTGCGACTTTTAGTGGCATTCTCATACATGATGAGGTATATATTGTGGTCCATTCACACCTAAAAATCTTGCAAGATGCATGCATGAATTATACCTTGTTGACTTCGGGAATCTTGAGGCATTCTTCCTTCCTTGGGCTTCATGTCTTTGGTCCACTTTGAATCTTCACTTGTGGTCTTCTTTGTGACATAACTTGGACACTTACAAGACACATGAACTTTACATGGGAGTTTTGACCATGAGATTGAAAAACTTATTACATATGACTTAACATGGAGGTTAAACATGAGATCTAGACCTTACTCATGGGGGTTAAACATGAGGTATGGACCATTTTCTTAGGGAACAAGCAATGATCTGGACCCTACTCGTGGAGGTTAAACATGAAATCTGAATCCTCATCGTGGGGAATAAACAATGATTTCGACCCTCCTCTTGGGGACTAAACAAGAGCAAATGGGTCCCTCCATTAGGAGGAAATGATAGAACCCATCACAGGGTAATACGTGAAAGTGTTTTGAATAGTGTTTTAAAAAGTGTGAAGAACTCCGAATGTGATCTGAATAGTGTTTTGAACAGAGTAAGAACTTCCTCATATGTTTTAGAAGTAGTGTTTCAAAAAGTGTTAGGATTTTCAAATGTGATTTAAAAGAGTGTTTTGAAAAGTGTAAGAATTTTTAGAAGTGTTTTGAGAGAGTGTTTTGAAAAGCATGTGAATCTTTGTAAGTGTTTTGAATGAGTGTTTTGAAAGTGGACTTAGTGAACCAAATTATCAGCTTTCCGAATCATGTTTTGAAAAGTGAAATTGTTTTAGAAATGCATCTTTCAAAGGATTTATGCATTACGTCGTACCAACTTGCACATTTTATAAACATTCGTGCTATACCCATGCTTGAACCTCCACATTGTATACTGTATATTTTGTATAATTACTTGCGTGCAATGGGCTCACCCTTCCATAACATTTTTTAGATGTAGAGTGAGCCCTGTGACAAGGAAACTACCCATGGTGTGTTTATAGTTCATAGTTTTGTTTGGAGCATACTTTTAGAGATTTATTTATGTATATCATACCACCACTGTAGAGTTTCCCTTACTATGATTTGGGTGAGATGGCATCCCATGTGACTACATATGTGGAGCATTATGTCTTGGATTGAGCACTTTGTTCAAATGTGAAACCATGTTAAAGTGATTTTAGATTCTACTAAATTAGTATTGTGGATACGTGTAAGATTGTTCCATTGTTTTTAATTAAGGTGACATGGAACCCATCATTTGATAGTCATGTGGATATGTGATGATTTAGTTTTGGGGCACTTCGTTTAGAATATGACATCAAATTATACTGATTTTGTTCTGTTGCATTAGTGTTATGATTATGCAAAGTAATGTTAAGAGATTCCATTCTGTAGTGTTATGAATAAGTGAATGAATGCATTGTATTATGCTACAATGAATGTATTAAGAAAATGGAAATGAAAATAAAGAAAGAAAGAAAAAATGATATGGATTATGACAATGTAAAGTGGTATTAATGCCACACTCCAAATCTATGGTGAATACTGGTGAGACTTGAGTCCAGGTTCGGGTCTTGATAGGAAAACTTAAAATACACAATAATATATGTGTGAGTGGTCAAACCAGAGCAAAAGAAAGAAAAAAATAAGCAAAACATGGGAATATGGACGGATCTAGATAGTTGGACCGATCCAAAATTTGTCTTGACCGATTCAGGGGCTTTCTGGTCTACAGATAGCCTTCACAACATCAATTTGTGTGGGACCTATAAGTAGGCCGGACTGGTCCGAAATTTATTTGGTTAGATCCAACTGGGCATAACTAGAAAAAAGTAGGAAACTTGTGAAATTTTGCGAATTTTCACTTCTCATGAGTGTGGGCCCACTCGTGATGATCCAAAACCCTAAGTTTACCCTATTTAGACCTAAATACATAAAAAACAAACAAAGATAAGATAAAGGAAGTGTCTTGGGAAGACAGAGGATGGAAACCCTAATTTAGCAAAGATAAGCCATGGAAACCCACACCATGGAGATTTTTTTGTGAAGTTTTGTAGCTTTTTTAAGGATGTTGATGTATGTCAATCCCATGGTTAAATGGGTAGTGGTATATGTCTTGTAAGTGTCCCATGATCTTATAAGTTCAAAACATGAAGATGAGAAGGACCAAAGACACAAAGAGAAGACTAGAATCTACCTTGGATTTGCCACACCAAGAAAGGTATAAAGCATGCATTGCATATCATTTTAATACCTTAAAATCAATCTAGATATAGTGTCACCCATAAAAGCCAAGGCCAAAAGACCCAAGGAAAAATCCCCCACAAGAGCTCAAAACAAAATTAAGAAACTGGGAGTCGTTATCGATTGTGGATCAAGCAATCGATTTTGGCATAATCGGTTTCACGCAATCGATTGCGAGTGAAGTGTAGGCATAGTCTGAGACTCCCGATGGCAAAACTTATAGGCTGTAATCGATTGCAATATCGATTTGGATAATTCCCAGACTCGAAATCGATTTGGGATCAAGCAATTGATTGTGAGTCTGAGTGAAGCCCGTAATCGATTGCTAGATCCGAAATCAATTACAAGCTGTAATTGATTGTGGATCAAGCAATCCATTACAAGGAAAATTTTGGAACATTTTTTAAACACGAATTTCAAGGAAAGTCTTTCAAAATTTGAACTGCATTTTTCAAATCTAAGGCTCCAAAATGTTGCCCTTTATAAAATATTTCAATCCAAAGGTTATGGGTGCTCCTCAACCCTATAAAATGTAACTTTTCCTTTTAGGATAAAGAATCTCCAACACTTCAAGCTATTTTAGAGAGAGCTCAAAAGCATACTATATTGAGAGCATCTTCCCATGTGAAAAACACCATTGCCCATTTGTTTTGAGCTTAAGTACCTAACATACTTCACTTGATTCTCTCTCTCTCTCTCTCCTCTTGAATACCACTCTACTACTATTGAGGAGAAGTAATGGTGAGTTCTTTCCCCTAGATGAAACTCACATTTGGCTAAGCTTAAAGAACACTAGAGCCAAATACTTGGAGCTTGTTGGTAGCTAAGACAAACTAGCTTAACAAGGAGCACCCCACTTTGTGAAACTAGCAACATCAATCAACTTTTGGTAATATTTGTTTGACTTTGCATTCATTTACATCCATATTCATCATTGTTCTTATTTTGCTCTGTCGGAGACACCGGAAACTTGACTACCTCCACTGGAGACACCGAAAGTAGTACATACTCGTTGGAGACACCGAGTGTTGTTGTTTAGCTTGCTTGTGAGCAAGTAGTTAGATTTGTATATTGACCTAGGTTGTAATAATACCTAAATGAAATATATTTAAGCTCGGTACTGAGCTTTAGAAGAGTGGACATAGGCCCGAGTGCCAAACCACTATAAATCGCTTGTTGTGGTTTGTATTGTGATTGCTTGTCTCTTTACTTAAATGTTTTCTATTACTCTTGCATAACACTTATTTGAAATAATACATGAGCAGATACATTGGAGAACACACACACACACACACACACACACACACACACAATTGGGTTAAGTTTAAGAAGGGATTAAAATCAACTACAACATAAAATTGAAAAGGGGTTAAATTAATTGATAAATCCTATTCACCCCCTCTAGGATTACTTTAGAGAAATTTCAAAGGAGTTTCATTAGATCTCTGATGTAGTGAGGGCGACAGATGGTAAAATATGATATTAGGGTGAATATTTTTTAGAAGAAAATCAAGACCGAAAAACAATTACAAAAAATAAGGTTTTTTATATTTAGAAATAAATTATTTTGGATTTTATCATGATCATTTTTATTTGTTAAGTGTTGGTTTTTAGTAAGAGAGAGTTTTTAGAAGATTAGGATTTTATTTGAGTTCAAAAGGGGAAATTCGCACAAATTCAAAATTTGGAAGGTTCTACGCTATGTTTCTTCCGGATGGCATAACTTTTTGCACAAATATCCGATTGATGCGATTCTTGTTGTGTTGGAAAGAAAACTTCAAGGGCTACAATCTCTATTTCATGAAGGATTTACAAATTTGACCATTTTCAAGGTTCAAATCTTGCTCGTAGATCCACATCATGCTTGATCTCTATTTCCATTGATTTGAAAGCTATGAGTTATCACTTTTGAATCCTAGGGTTTTCAATCAAGATTTTACTCTTTTGTTAAATTTGAAACTTATTACTCCTCAAATGAATTTGTGAATTAGTTTTAGAGATTTCTACTTGATAATTGAGGCATTATCTTCATTCTACATGTTTGCATACTAGCTAGTAGAGATGAACACTTGCTAAACTTAGTATATATATATATATATATATATTGAATGCTAACATCTTCAAGGGCATGTTAGCACTGTGCCCAAATAGGATTAGCGTCATTAGACCAAAGTTGGCCATTACTTTTTCTGCTTTTTTAAATGAATATATATATATATACTGAATGCTAACATCTTCAAGGGCATGTTAGCATTGTGCCAAAATAGGATTAGCGTCATTAGACCAAAGTTGGCCATTACTTTTTCTGCTTTTTTAAATGAAAATGAGGGTTTTTATGGTTAATCTAGTTTCTCCATCTTCTTCATCTGCATTTTCCTCAACAACACCTATAACTAATCCTCCATACCCTTCTTTTTTTTTTTTCTTTTCCTCCTTATGAAGAATGGATGTAGAAAACTCTCAAAAACTACAAGAAATCAAGTCAAGATACACACTTAGAAAATCTGCATGCATGTACTTTTAAAGAGGCAAGGAGGGAAAGAACTTCTTCTTGAACAAAGAATGGGTGCCGCTGTTTATGGTTCAAAGTATCTGGCATTAGGATGCATCCGGGGCTGACAACTTGATGATGGAAGCTTGTCGTAGTGGTGTACGCCATTATACTCTAAAGTGTTGGAAAATCCATTTGTAGGCTATGAAGTTATTTGAAGAGAATATTATAGGGGATTTGGTTGAATCTTTCCAATGGAATAGAAATGACATAGGGAATCTAATCTTGCATGGGAACGTCACTTGAAATGGTAAACTAAAATTTGAAGAGAAAGAAAAGCCATAAAACAAGCTTAATATCAAGATAAAGAGTCAATTGATTACAAAGAATTACCATTGGTGAGAGAGAGAGAGAGAGAGAGAGAGAGAGATAGAGAGAGAGAGAGAGTTGACGATTTGCAAGGTTAGAAGAACAATTTGGAAAGAAATCGAATGGATATTTTCGATTCTTTCATATTATTTCAAATGACTGAAATAGAAGAGAACACCAAATTTAACAATTCAAAACCTTTTTTAGCCCTAAAAGATTCACTTCTTTAGCTTAAAAAAAAATCAAAAAAGTTGTTCAATTATGGAAAAAAAGTGGAAAAACAAAATTTGTATTATCACTATAGAAATCATGGAATTTTGCTCAAAATCCCTAGTCAATGGAGATGTCATTGTGATCAATCCATCTCAATCTATTTATGATTTTGTAGATTTATTTTTTCACAAAAAATAGGAAAGGAGAGTGATAGTACTGGCATAGTGAACGAAATTATGAATACGGGTGGGAAATTGAAGGGTAAAATGCCCCTTATTTTTATTTTGAAAAACACAAAAATCAGGGGTAACTTTGGCCTAATAAGATTTAGGCACAATGCTAACACACGCTCAAAGTATATATATATTGTGTACTATAGTGTTGCACTATGAATAATAGTACCTTTAATATTCTTGAATTTCCTTAGATAAATAAGACTTTGACAAATGAATCTCTTTGCCATGTGGCAGAAGATTATTAGGTTAAAATGTGTCATGTGGAAATGGGATATGATATTAAACATATGTACCTTCTGTGGAGAGTTTGAATAATCTTTAGTTTGATGAGAAAGACGCCATTACTAAGGCTGCAAATTGGGATGGGCTAGATTGGGCCAAAGTTTGGTGCAGCCTAGTAGAAACACTCTACCTGGGCTAGAACTCAGTCCGACTAACTCAGCCCAAACTCGGTCCATTCTAAAAATGTGGGCTTTAGACCAAATTCGGGTTAGGCCAAATTTCAAAGCCTATAAGCTGTTTAAGATTATAAATAAAATATTTTATACTCTAGTTCAGGTCATTTAGGTTGAACAAGGACTACCCAAACTCAACTCAACCCAAAATATAATGAGCCCATCCAATAGTTTGGGCTTTGGGTGAGCCCGACCCATTTGCAACCCTAGCCATTAACAATCCAACACTTAACATGATGCTTAACAAAGCATATTTCAATAAATACATAGGCACTCATCTAATTAGTAAACTTACTATAACACCCTCATTTAACTCCCTATCGATTTAGTGAGACACATTTTCTTAAGAGGAAAGGATGTTTTATCTAGGATTTGGTGTCTAGGATAGTGTCAAGGACATCAGGGGCCGTCATATGGAATAAAATGCATATTCCATGTATTTGGGACCCGCCATTGGGTTGCAATAATGATAAATTATAGAGGATTAGACTGGTAATCTATATGGGACCTTCCATTGGGTCGCAACAATGAATATAATGAGATTTCTGGGACCTACCATTGGGTCACAACAATAGTAAATCTATTTGGGACGTTCCATTGGGTCGCAACAATCGAGATTGTGATTTGATTATTTTATTGACTCATTGAACTCCTTTGATTATTGTTTCGGGACCTACCATTAGGTTGCGACAATGGAAGTTATTGATATTAATTTGGCTAGTGCATTTTCTCTATTTGAACCTATTGAACCCATTGAATATAGTTCTAGGACCTTTCATTGGGTCACAACAATGAAGAACAACGATTGAACCTTCGAAACCTATTATGAAATTATATGAACTAAAGAAGAAGACATTAACCAAGTCTATAAGTAAACAAATCAAGTGATATGAATGTAATTAGATCTTAATGATAAGTGAATGAACCATTGATAAGAATTATGAGAATAATTCTAAAAATTAAAGTATTGATTAATCTTAAATTAGAAAGATAAATCACTTATCATTACATTGTAACTTGTACTCTTTTGTTGTCTATGGTAAAGATTAAGATTATTTGTCTATTTATTTGCCTCCATGAATTGATATGCTATTTCCTCTTATAATTTGAGCTTTATATTGTCATTCATGTTTATGTTACGTAAGTGAAACTTATGTGTAAGCTATATCTGTTATCTTTTAGATATGGTTTGCATTTATATTTGTTGAGCCCATCAAGCTCACCCCAATTGACATAGGTTATGATGGTATGTGATTGGATGATACGACATGGAGGTGGTTCATGTTTTATCGGGTTAGTGGGAAAGAAACGAGATGAGGACTTTACATTTTGGTGTTCTAGGATTTTTATTCGGAGAATGTAATAAATGCTTTTATGATGTGTTAAGATGTAATAGAATGATATGGATTTAAACTCCCTCTTCTCATTTGGGAGTATGTAATCATGGGTACTTTGGTTTCTTTTCCTTGTGGTTACATGGATGATGATGTGAGATAGTTATTTTTCACCACGTACCATTAGAGATGTATGGAATGAGATGATTACATTGATTCTGCTGCACACTATTGTTTATAAAATGTTTATGGTTATGACTTTGTTGGTTCTTTTATGCTTCCGCTAATGTAAAATTAAGGAATTATGCGAATATGTTTTGAAATGAAAGGCTTTATGTAATATGAAATACAAATAAAATAGAATGTAATGATCCAAATCCTGGGTGCATATTGACATTATCCGAGTCCGGGTTCAGGGGTTGTATTACCAAATTTGGTATAGTTCTCTATGGAACGTTAGAAACTCAAAGTGTTCAAATTACCCAACCGTGTTAGGGGCTGATTTATTATTATTTTATGTGGAGTAACTATTAATCCAAGCTCTTGCAAAGAGCTTGTTAATTACTTCCATAAATGGCAAACCTCTGATTATCCCAAGTTACTCAAATTGTAATACTAACAAAGTTGCATAAATATAAAAAGAAGAGAAGAAGGGAAAATGAAACATTAACTCTTTTGTTGATATGAATATGATTTACAAGCTTTGCTTTAAACATAAACTAAACTCTACACCTTACTTAGCCATGAGCTTCTTTAATATTCAAGCTTCTGTATTGTCTTCCTCAAAAGTTTTGTAGAGGTGTATAAACTTGATACCTTCTTGGAAGAGAGATGCTTGCTGGTTTTTAGACATGAAAAATATGGAAAAGGTGAAGAACTTACCTTGGATTGGAGAGCAAGAGCTTACAAGCAATATGAAAAATATGGGAGAGTCATAGAGTGCTGATTTCATCATCTTTGAGTGTATATATAGATGAAAAATTAGCTGAGTTAGAGTCCGTATGAGAGATAACTTCCCCATTGCTCTTAGAATTCTTGTTGAAGTGGGAATGTATTTCCCCTCTTTCCTGTATACATTGGTTCGAGATTGCACCACTAGTAGTCTCCTGGGTGCTCAAGGAGTCTATGGGTGTGGGTGCTGTGCAAAACAATTGCCATTGGAGGAGTTGGAGTTCATCTCCAACTTTTGGTTCAGTAGTGTGTGAATACTAGATTTTCTCTTTATTTGTGAGATCTTGATTAGTCACAAATGAGCATGTAAGGCCTCATTCATAGGCATCATTATAGTGGTGAATGAGCTGTTTTAGTGTTCATTCACAACACTTTACGTATGGGCATAAATATTTCAATAGTATAGAAATGGATTTTAATAGTTGCCCCATTGAAAAATGTGTTATGGCAACGAATGGCACGACACATTTTTTGAGGTTAATCATGATTAGTGGCGTGTGATTGATACACGTCTCTTTAGTGAATTTTTTTTTATGAATTTCCATTTCTGCACTCTCGAACGTTTTCAAAATTTGAGGTGCTTGGCCCATTATACCCCTTAGGCATTTTTTAGTGCCTATTTCAAATCTGCCACTATTTGAGAGCTCAAGCTTCCTTGCCTTTGCGATTTTGCATTAAAGCCTTAATTCTAGTATGCTATAATCCTTTGTTTCTTCTCTACGATCAATTTGACACCATTTTTAGGTGTTTTGATCCGTGAAAACCCATTCCTTGAAGTCCCTTTTGTTTTCTTAGACCCGAAACACTTTCCTTTCATCTTGGATGAGTTTCAAATGTTCAAATCCAAAGTTTGTTTGGATAGAAATGTTCGCATGGTGAAAACGAACATTTTGGCACAAATTTCATGAAGTTTGGCCCTGTTTTGAGAATTTTGGACCCAAAAGTGTATTCGGGATTCCGGTCATAGTCTCTGGCGATGGTTGGGGTTTTCGGTGACTTATTCACCATTTCCATGATTGTTATGCGAATTCTAGCTTGAGTGAGTTCGTGAATTGCAATCCTCACTTCAATTGCGAGTTGAGGTGCCTCCTTATTAGTGCACTCCTCACTTGATGAGATGATGTGTGCGATTGGGATGACATTTTACATTTGTACAATGTTCTATCGCGGGCATATGATGCCAAAATTTTATGTGATTGTGGCATTGCATTATTGAATATGTCAATCACACATTTAACTCATTCGCGTACATGTCCTCATTCATGCAAATTTCATTTACGCATTTTACACTTATAAATTTTTTGCAATTTTCTTTTCTTTAAATTTCTTATATTTTCTTGCTTTTGTTGTACATACATTTGGCCCCTCCAAAGAAGAGAACCTTGTATGAGAAAGAAGAATGGGAAGTCTTCCTTTTCCCTCCTCATCAAGAACATCACTAGGTGAGGAGCTATAGTTTATTTGACACCACATTTGTGGATGAGATCCTAGAGCATGCACCGAGCCCGTCAAATTATGTTGAAAATCAAAATAGAGGATGGAACCGCCTTGGCTATCACAGTCTTGGAGCTGCGCAATATGTTGAGAAAAATACCCTCCTCCCCTCTATAGAAGAAGGTACACTCCCTATGGAATCGATCATTGCAGAATTTAAGAGTTTAATCCGTAAGATCTGCCTCGGGGAACCATCCTAGCAAGGGAAAAAATTTAGAGGTTCCCTTAATTTCATATCTAGCCCCGAATGAGAAGCATGGTTGGGTATTGTTTAGATCATTATCCCATGGAGATTGTAGTTAATGGCATGATCGAGGCTCTCAAGTGCATGCTCATAAGCTTTAAGAAGCACACAGATATGTTAGTGGAGGCCTTCTCGTGGTGGAGCTCTAACACTAACACTTTTTTATGCCAATACGGGGAGTTAAGCATTTCTTTATGGGAGTTCATCGGCGTGAGCCACCTATCCTTTGAAGGAGAGCTGTTTGAAGAGTACATTCCTTTCAACAACTCTTTCAAAAATCTTTTGGACACAACCCATAGATTATTTCAACTTTTTGTGGAGTTTTACCTTGTCCAAGTTTCTTATGGGGCTTGGATTGACCATTTCTATAAGGGGCCAGATGAAGGAAATCCCACTGGAGACAAGACCCCAACCCCTAGGCTTGTGAAAACATTAACATGGTCGGACATTAACAATCATGTCTTCCTTGAAGGCATGCATGCAGCCTTCTTGAGCGGTTTCATCCTTCCTTGTGGCATTGGCAAGAGGATCTACCCGAGCATTCTGATAGCGGCTGAAAAATTAGTGAATAGGGTGACTGAACTTGGTAGTCTTGAGCCTTTGCTATTTGTATGGCGGCTTAATGGACATAGTAGAACACAAAGTGGAGACCGGGAGAACCAAGGTCACTTACTTGTCCTTGAAATATTTATGCTCATGGTTATGCCTACATTTCCTTGTCATTTACAACATGGAAATGATGGATCTAAGAAACACAACATTCATGAACACCTTGAAGAATTGTCCTATCATCAAACTGAAGCGAACTTTGCCATATTTCTGCTTCTAGAACATGTGCAATCTCATCCCAAACTATCTTTTTGGTGGCCAGACCCTTGTTGATGATATGCCACTTCATGGGGATGCTTGGGCTTATTTTTTTCTGGATTGCAGCTCGCTTTTTGGAGATAAGATGGGCATTTGTATGTTGAAGCATATAATGATCATCACTTTGCACGATAATTTGGGTGCTTTCAAGGTTTCACTTGTCTTCCCATTGAGGAAAGAAAGGTGGGAAAAGTGGCAGACTTAATGGCAATCAAGGCTGTGTACTTATACTTTATGTGGGCCGGCACAGGCAGTAGGACCATGATTCCCATAGAACCAAGCGAACAAAGCACCCTATTTTTTGACTATTAGTATTCCATTGGTGGACTAATTCTTTCTACCACGTGGTAAGGTACAATGAAGATGACCTCGAAGAAAAGGGCAAAGCAGCCTCCACAAGGAGGTAGTAACTCAACACCACCTCCTCCTCCTCTATGCTCGGGTACGGTTTCTCAGAGTATTAATCCTCATCACAAGGGACCTTTGCGTAATCGGTCTCGTAGTAGAGGCCCGAGGAGTGTGCCTAGCCCCATAAGGAACTTATCTCCAGAGTTTTTATCACCTTTACGTGATGATAAATTTGATGACATTGGTGTGGAAGTGACAGAGGACCTGCAACAAACTTTGGCAGAGCAGGTGATGCATCATACTAAAGAACAATCCATCCTATTTGTAAGGGAGTTTATTCAATGGATTGGCGATATTAATGATCAACGATGCCTTTCTGATATGGTGATGTTGTTGTAAAACCAAGGGTTGGCCAAGGCTTAGTGAGACCCTTTTCCTAGAGGCCCAGGGTGCCAACAACTGAATGGTTTGCACCCATTGAGCCTTCAAGGAAGAGGGTGGCTTCGTCAACTCCCACTAATTCAGATCGTCCGAGAAAGCAGTCCTGTATTCAACAATATGCATCAAGGAAGGTCCTTTCAGTGTTTGCCGAGACTTGTTAAAGGAATTGAAGGCTATATGGGGCCTAGGTGGTGATATAGGCGACCTGATTGCTATCATGAATGGCTACGATCTTGATGATGCCATTTGAGTTATGCTTTTGGATGGGTAACTGGTATTATTCTAGAGTTACGCCAATACTTCCATAAAGAGGTGGATGTTTCTCACTTAACCCGTGAGACATTGCCTCAGTATATAGAAAATATTAGGGAGAAGATGAGTGAAACAGCTGTGGCTCCTCTTCTTGAGGTTCTAGAAGAAACTCACGGGTCTGTATAGCCCAGGTTGGTGATGACGAGGCTTTTGGCCTTGGTATAGAAATGTCCTTGGCTCACATGCAACCAATGTTATTTGATGGAGAACTTAAGAGCGTGAAGAAGAGGAAGAACAAACTCGTCTTCCAATTTCAGCTTAAAAAAGGGCTTAGTGAACATCCCATTACAACCCCCATTACAACTCCTTCAGTGCTATGCGAAGTGTGTTTGATGTCAGAAACTCTTCAGGCACAATCAATAGGGTTGAAGTGCCCACTCTTCCTACTGACCTTAGAAGATAGTCTTCTAGGGCTGTGGTAACGGCTTTATCCTTCCCATTAACTGCATAAGATTTGCATAGGATTCTTGTTCATACTAAGGAGCCTTTTGATTTTTGATAGTGGATTAACTAGAGCACTTTTTCAACTAATGTAACTTCGAAATCAGGTCCCTAAGGAAGAGATAGGCCTGTAGAAAGTTGTTTATAAAGATACCATCATTCCCCAAGCACCTCTTAAGTTGGAGAAGGAGGCTGGTCATGCAGAAAGATCCATTTCTAAATTATCGGAACCTTCAACACCTATCCCTGAGTTGATAATCGACCTCACCCTTGATGTTATTGACGGTGGTTCATCTTAGGATCTAGATGCATATGTGGGCCTCCAAGTCCTGATGGACAAAATCTAGAGGATGTGCCCTTGGATGGGATGAGTGACATGGTTGATTATGATTAATTCAATAAGGATGAGCGTCACTCCACGGGCACATCTCCTAAAGATTCTACTTCAAAGACTAAGTTTGAAGCTGAGAACATAGGTGTAGAGCTTGTCGTACTTGGGACTAAGGGGTTGAACCAAGTCACAAAGATGACGAAGATGGTTCCCTCTCCTGTAAATATTGAAATGAGAGAGGATGGAACCCAAAATGAATTCGAAATAGTTAATGCTAAGCCTACTATTAATGATGATATGGTGACATTCCCATCCCTTGAAGGGCCTTAGACTACACATATTGAAAGGGAAAGTGAGGTTCCGTCAATGCCGATGACGGAGGTTATTCCTGAAAAAGAACCGGTTGATGAAGAAGTAGTGGATGCTACCCCCTTGGCTGATGTAGAGATGAACCCTCCTAATGCGGCATCTACAAAATAGGTGGTGCCCAAGAAGAGGCACCCGTGATTCCAGAAGGTATACTTTCCTTTTCCTTTATTTATTATGCATTTTATGCTTTAAGAAGTATTAACGCATCTTGCTTACACTTTAGCAATTAGGATTGAAGAAGTTCCAGCAAGAAGGGAAACCCTCGAAATTCCATTAATGAGGGAAGGTAGGATTATTGTTTTTGTTATCAACAGTTTATTTTCCCTTGAACCTTGTTCCATACTCACATTTTATTTTTGTCTTTTCAGATGAAATTGTAGTTGATGGCACTGTTTCTTTAGTATATCAGCAAACTCGAGTTGCAGGTGCTTGTGCCATTCACAGGAGGTTGCTTGACCTTATTGACACTTTGACCTCGGATACTCCTGAGTTGACAAATGTTCGAGACAATGTGCTGACCACCTTGGCTGAAGATGTGGAAACTTATATCCAGAATGATGGATTACACTAGGGTATCATCTTATACTTCAATTCTCTTTTGAGGAGATCCCAACTATCATCTAAGTTAGCTGCCATAGAGGGGAATGACGAGGCTTGTTAAGTCATTATGTAATTTGTCAATTCCATTCCAAGTCTAGGTGATAGGCTATAAATGTTATGTATAATGAATGAGCTTATGAGTGTTTAGTGTGGAGATCATCACCATGCCAAAGAATAGGTTCAAGTGCTACAAGCCAAGGCATATCAAACAAAGAACCCAGGAAGTTCCAAGTCACCATCTCCAAGCCCGAAAGGTAAATTAGGTATAAAATCAAATGGGTATTATGTAAAATCTCTAGGAAACCCCCCAAGACCAAGGTTTGATCCTATGAAGGCCTTAAGACTAATAGATGCCCTAGGCGCAATTGCTCAAAATACCCCTAGTGAAAAATGAGCTAAGAAGTAAGTATGAATATCTCAACTTGAAATGGTCATGACTTTTAATCCCGACATTCGCTTGAAACCCACAAGTACTCGAAACAATCGTCTTGAAAAATCTCTCTTTGATTGGCTTGATTGATCTCCAAGTGCCTAATCACGTGATGCTCCTTATGGGACCAATCAGGGTGCCCTTGTGATGCCTACAATTCCTATTAGGTTATCCTAGAGGGGTTGAATAGGATATTAAAAATTATTCTAACCCTTTTTACAAGTGTTGGGATTGATTTTAAATAGATTTTAATCTTCTTAAAATTAGCCCAAGTGCGTGTGTGCTACAATGTGCCTACTCAAGTATTTTATCAAACATGTAATAAGCAAGAGTAACAATGTGCTTAAAGTAAAGAGACAAACAATCACACACTCAATCCACAACAAGAGATTTATAGTGGTTCGGCATGATGGCCTACGTCCACTCTTCTAAAGCTCACTACTGAGTTTAGATATATTTCATTTAGATTGCCTACTACATCCTAGGTTAAAAACATACAAAACCTCACTACTTGCACCCAACAAACTACACAATACACTTGGTGTCTTCAGTGAGTGTTGTCAACTTCCGGTGTCTTTGACGGAAAAAAAGAAATATGAGGATAAATGAATATGAAAATGAATGCAAAGAGGATAACAAATATTACCACTATTTGGTTGATGTTTCTATTCTTACCACATGTGAGAGTGCTCTTTGTTGAACTTGTTTGCCTTATACACCCACACTTCTTCATGCTTTAGCTCTAGATCTCCTTGAGCTAGGCCAACCATAAGGGGGTTTCCAATAGGAATAACCCAAACCTCACCTCTCAAGAAGATACTAGCTAAGTAGAGCTGAGAGGGAAACAAGAGAGAGATTCTTGAGGGACTATCAAGCTTTGAGCTCAAGCAATGGAGGAGAAGAGTTTTTCACTCTTGGAGGCTCACTTTTAACAAAGAAAATAGCACTCTCTTGAATGTTTGAAGTGTTTGCCTTAAAGGAAAACTTTCCTTTTTACAAGGGACAAAAAAGGCTCACAATCCTTGGATTTGAATCTTTTCAAATGAGCAAGTGAAACTGGCCCTTCATTCAAAATAGAGTTTTAGCGCATTACAAAAACTCCCAGGCGTGACTGGTCATGGGGCCCTTTTCCGTAGGGTCCTGTCTTAGCATGAGGGTGAGACAGGGTGTGGGTCCAGTATTTAAGTCCATAACCATGCTGTGACTGGTCATAGACTTTGTGACCGGTCACACAGGGTTTGGACCTATGCCATGATTGATCACGAGGAAGAGGCCCACCTCTCGAGTCCTCTTTTTCTCTGGGTGTGACCGGTCATGGAATTTGTGATTGGTCACAAACAGAGAAAATATTGTTTTCTTTATTTTGTGAGCCCAAGGGATGTCCAAGGGTTTTGGGGTCTTCCTATAAGTGTGAGGACACACTTTGGGCCATACTACATACACCCTATGAAGCTACATGCATGCCTTTACCTTTTAGGGTGTTGAAACCCATCTTGAGTCTTGGTCTTCAAGGCTTGTGTCTTAGAGCTTCTTTCACACATTTGCCCATGGATTGACAAAAGATGCCAATGCATCAACAATGCCCCTTATGGCACCAATCAGGATGCCCCTTGTAGCACTAGTCAGGATGCCCCTTGTGGCACCAGAGAGATGCCCCTTGTGCCTTGACCGATCAGGCGCCTGAACCTAATCGGTCTCTAAGTGCCTGATTGATCAGGATACTCAGGCATTGGCACTCGAGGGACTTGCCTCTTAAGCCTTGACTAATCAAGCGCCAGGTGTAGAAATCCAAAGTGCGCGAATGATCATGTATATGATATTCGCCACACATGAAATGGGCAAATGAATAATGATATACCTCACTCATGCATGAGAAACAACTAGCTGTGAATTGACAAAATGTGGACATTTACCGCATTAAAGGGTGTGCGAATGCACTATTCATATTTGCGCATTACGAAAACAAGAAACTAAAACTTGACCTTATCTCCTTTCATGGTGCTTGTTTTGGATAGTCATGATTCTCACGAGTTCCCTAAACACCTAGGAGACTAAAGGAGGTGCATTCTCGCATAGAAGAATCACCAATATGTCTGGGATAAGGATGAAAGAATCTCATTCCAACATGGAAGCTATGAACAAGATAGAGTTCTCCTTTAACAAGGACTCTTCCACAACTTGTTTTTGATTCTATAAATACATTAAAAGAGGGCGAATCTCCATCTCTTTGAATCATTCACAAGCTCACGAGCAAAGGCAAGCACCGCTCTCTAGATTCAGGTAAGTTCTGTATTCCACTAAGTTCTTCAAGTTCAACAATTTTTCCCCATATGTATTCAAAAAATAAAGTTTGTATCCCCATATTCATATTAATAAAATCAAAGAGTTCATCCTCTTATCCCTTTTTCTTTTTTTTACTTTATGTAACTTCTCCTTTAGTTTACAAGTTGGGAAACTTAGAGTTAATTAGAGGTGTGCCCTTAAAAGGCAGTAATTAATAAGTCTCTCATGAGATTTGGAGTATAAAGTCTTCACCATCTAAAATAATAAACTAGCCTCCAAATGGTAAGGTAATTTGTATATTAAGTTTCAAGCCACATCAAATGGCTTAAAATTTGGTGTTAAAAATTTTATTGATCACATGCCAGGTTTTTCCCCTGACCGATCTCCAAGTGCCTGATCGGTCTGTGGTATAAAACTGGGTTTTTAAATCTCTGTTTCCATCAAGGGCCATGATTATTTACCCATTTTGGGAGATTCCAATCCCATGTTTAAGAGTGAGATTCGTCCACGATAAAAGGAGCATTTTCCTCATTAGGGCAAGATCTCAAGCATTTGAAAAAGGGGTTTGCTAAGAAAAATGAAGAAGGTTTTTATGCAAGAACAAGAGCTCTACAAGCTCTACACTCTTTCCATTCATTTACTCAAGATTCTGAGCAACTAAAGGAGAAGAAGAGAGTTGTTTCTCTCTCTTGGGGACATGAATGAGGTTTTCTTTGCAAGAGAAAAGAGGAGGAAGGACAAGCATGGTTGCTCCTTCACTCCAAGC
>JAOXJP010278787.1:8225-19652 GCA_025762735.1 Platanus orientalis | reverse complement strand
TCATTCACCCATTGACGGTTTTGAGCATCCAATCATATGGAGTTGTTCTCCTCATTGAGGTGAACACAAACCCATGTAGATACATCTTAAATGACATCTGGGTCCCACTTTTATTTTGGGTCAAACATAACCACCCAATCAGATTTTACACAGAAATCTGGGTGTTTTTCAAAACCGTTTCCAACAAAAGATTTGTACTCCGATTCTATTGAAGATCGTGATATGGTTGATTGTTTCTTTGCAAACCATAAAATTGGATTTGGCCCCGTATAAACACAGTAACCAATTGTGTACTTTCGATCACTTTGATTGCCGGCCAGTCCACGTCTAAAAAAGCATTCAACATAAGAAGACCTAATGAATAGTTTAATCCAAAGTTGACAGTACAATATTCGTTTAATGGCTTTATATATAATGAGACTCTAGGTTTATCCATAAATTGGCATACCCAGTTTATTGCGTAGGCTTGACTGGTCTAAGTTATTGTGATGTATTGAAGACCCTACCAAGTTCCTGTAAAGCCTAGGATCAGAAAATAGTGGATAATCCAGAAGTGGTATAGACGGTTGAGTTGTCATAGGAGTTGGAGTTGGCTTGCAAGAGAGCATTCCTGCCTTCTGAAGTACATTAGTAAGAAAGTGTAACTCCATATTGATGATACGTAAAATCAATACCAAGAAAGTGATTTAGCTCTCCCAAATCTCGCATAAGAAACTACAATGTATAAGACCTTCAATAAATCAGCAATATAGGATGTAGCCGCAATTAGAATATCGTCGACATAAACAATTAAGATAGTAACCGTGGTTGAAAAGTGTCCAATGAACAAAGAGTTGTCTGTATGACACATCTTAAAACCTTGTATAAATAGAAACGTTGAGAATCGTGCCCTTGGAACTTAACGTAAATTGTAGATAGTTTTTTGTAATTGGCACACATGATTAGGATAAAAAAGCATTTTTGATGTCGAGTTGATGAATTTTCCATCCCAAGTGTAAAGCAATTGAAACAACTAGACGAACGATTGTCATTCGGACAACCGGACTAAATGCGTCGTGAAAGTCTATACCAGACTACTGGTTATAACCATTTGCAACCAAACGTGCTTTATATCATGAAATTTTATCTTACGAGTCTCTTTTGATTTTAAAAACCCATTTGCATCCGAGCAATCTTTGAGATGGATCAAGAGGTAAGAGAATCCACTTTCCTTGGATTCCTTGATTGAGTTGATTCTTTAGAGCCATAGATTCTTCATTCATTGCCTGCTTCCAGTGAGGAGACACTACTGCTTCTTTATAGCTGAGTGGGTTCATTTTCAACTGTAGGCTGAGTTTGGAAACAGAATATATTTTATGGTTTTACAATTTCATGCTTAAGTCGAGTCATCAATGGATGTATATTGATTGGGGTCGGTTTGGGACGTTTAGAAGTAATTTGTGGTGAAGACGGCATGAAAGGGGCTGAATCTCAGTCATATTGATTAATCAGGTCAAGATTTGATTAATCAGTTGTAGACAAAGAGGAAGGAAGATTCAGTACCAGCTAAGAGTTCTTGTTTGAAGGAGCAGATGCCATAAGAATAATCAGTTGTGACTAAAATTTAATTCTAAAACCAACTTGAGAAGCTTCAAGAGGATTGCAGAGACTTCTCCCGATCTAATATAGGACCTGTTTATTCGCTAGATCTGGATCTGAAATCCAAGACCCAAGAGCAATGATGTTAGCCATAGTGACGCAACTGAATAGCAAGGAGAAGAATACGTCGTCTCCTTTGTTTGGAAAAAAACCTAAACTTCACCAAAGAAGAGAAAACTCGTACTAAAACTTTTATTAATGAAAAACTGAATTGCCTTGAAGGCTACAATGCTTTAAATAGAGAAAAAGAAACCCTAATTCGTGTTAGGCACGGAATTAGGCTAATTTGGTAAATTTTACCAAAAATAGCAAAAACGAGTTACTAACAAAATCAAATACTACTATCACTAGGAAACATCCCAGAACAAACAGGATCTTATTTTGACTTCTAAATAGAAAATTATAGAAAAAACGAAATTTACTAAAAATAGCAAAAACGTTAATTTGAGGGCCTAAACGAAGGAATTTATGCGAAAAGTGGTGGTGCTCACAACGAAGCGTGAGTTATGATCCTCGTGAAATTTCGTTTGAGCTCACCAAATTTCACGCAATTCTGATCTCGCGGCTCTCATATGACCATAAAATTGAAATAGATGTTCTATTGAGGATTTGGTGTTTTGGATGGTATCCAGGGCATTGGGACTTCACATGGAATAAAATGGACAGGGGTTGGATGAAATCTCAAATTCTAACCAATTTTATTCCAAATGATATCATCTTGTGCTTGGACACCATCCTGTACACCAAATCGTGGACAGTACATCTACTCCCAAAAAAATTGTTCCGGGTGGCTAAGGCACCGTCATTGAACATGAAGGTCTGGCGTCATGTGCAGTGGGCAGTGCGAGTCCGCCATGTACGGCAGTCAAGCCCAAGTAGCTATACCATAAAAATGTTGCCTATGAGTTCCCTGTGATGAACTATAAGCTGACATGGGGGGGGGGGGTTTAAAAACATGGAAAATGTTCAATTGAAAAAGTGTTAAAAAAGAGGCATCAAATTAAAAAACATAACATATGTCAATCTGTGTCATGACTAAATAAAACAATGATTGGCTGTAATGAAAAATATATGGGAGTGACTAATACCTCTCACCACACCATTTTTTCCTTTTTTTTTTCTTTAAACCCCTCTTCTTCCCCTTCCCCTACTTAAAATATCCTCCTCTTTTCTCTCCACACCCCCACCCCTCTCCTCTCCAATGCCAGCGACCCACCCCTCTCCATCTCCAGCGACAACCCACCCCCTCTCCTCTCCAGCAGTAACCCACCCCCTCCTCCTCTCTTTGGTACCCCCTCTCCCTTTCTCTCCCACACCCCCCTCTCCTTATTCCTCTCTCTCTTTCTCTCCCTTTTTTTTTTTTTGTTGTTCAGTTTGGGACTGCATGTCCGTGCAGGGGGCCTTGCCAGGACTTGCAGGTCCAAACAATCAAAAAACCCTAAGGGAGAGAAAAGAAAAGGAAGAGGAAGAAGAAGAGAGAGAGAGACACCATAGAGAAGGGAGAGAGAGGGAGATGGGGGTGGGGAGAGAGGGAGGAGGGGTATTTTGGGGAGGAGAGGGAGGAGTGGAGGGGTATAAAAGAGAAAACATGAAAAAATGGAGTGTAGTGAGAGGTTTTTGGGGTGCCATTAGATGCTCCCAAAATATCTGTAGTATGAGGATTGCCTATATATGATGGCAAAAAAAAACCTTTGTAAGCGTGCCACACATCAATACGTGAAGTGTTTTTGAATTTGGTGCCTCTTTTTAGAGACCCACGTTTTCAATTGAACACTGTTTGGACATTAACAGCACGTGTCAGCTCATAGCTCATCACAGATTCACAGACAAGTTTTCATCACAGAATATTTGTTTCCTTTAAATACCCATTATAAATTAGAATATGGAGAGGGAAATAAAATGAACATGTGACAACGTCCCAGGATTTGGTGCATCCCCTTAATGAACCTCCCGCATATGGGAGGGACACATCACGTTAAAAAGCGAAAATCACCTCCACTAAAAAGTATAAATCACTTTTTTGACGTGTTGTGTCCCCCTCTGTATGTGGGAGGACTTTTCGGTGTTCATTAAGGGGGAGCACTGAATCCGCACCGGTGGCCACATATGGTTTCATTTTTACCAGAAGAAAAAAACATGGTTTCATGGCCCACAACTAATTGGGTCTCATATTGGAAATGCTAGGACTGAATGGTGGCTTATAAAATAGGTTTTTGACTAACTTCTTAAGTTTGTTTTAATGGACAACTGCATAAGCAGGTCATGGTAGTTGTTTGGACAGATTGTCACAAAGAAACAAAACAAATTGTTTTTCAGGATTTTATTTATTTATTTATTTATTATTATTATTTACGGGTGTATTTGGATCGGGTCCAGGCCAGGCCTTAGTAGACCTGAGGCTAAGGCCTGGGCAGACCCAAAATTGTTTATTATGGGCTCAAGATTGGAAGAAACTCAGGAATCAAGGCTTCAGCCTGGCCCAACTGTATTCTACGAGCATTGGACCTGTCCTAGGTACATCAATATGTTATAACAAACTAAAGTTATTATAAAAAAATCTATATTTATAGGGAAAGGATCTGCTACACCCAAAACTGTAAATTCCTGTGTGTCCCCACACCACAGCACAGGCTGACACGTGATGGTTTTTTGAAATTGGTGCCTCTTTTAAATATTGAGCAAATGTTTATTTGAACATTTTTTTTTTATGGTTTTAACCCTGTAACCACATTTTTAAGGGTACCTACTTTTTATTTGATAATTGCTTTTACAGTTTTAACCCTATACACCTCACCTTTTGTGTGTGGGACACGGGAGGGCAGATAAATTGGGTGTAGCATATCCTTTCCCATATTGGTAGGCCCAAGAATAGCCCAAACATAGTGTCGGGCTTCAATTCAAGCCTATGGCCATGTTGGGCATAGGCTTGGGCAGAGCTTTTGGCCCAATGTTGAGCAGGGATGGGTCGGATTCAGTCTGGCCCGGCTCTGTGCACGGCTTTTTATTGAAACTAAGCAATGCCATGCAAATCAGATGGAAGAGTTCAATATATCAATACTGATAAAGGTTATTTCTCTTATGTGGGGACATTCCTTGAGCTGGTGTACCTTGCATATTCTAGAAAAAAGATTAAGAAAATTAATTTTAATGTGGAAAGTTATTGTAAGCAGAACCCAAAATAAATAAGAAATTAAGAATCCAAAATGGGTAAGACAAATCAATAGAGCCCACGAACCTCCAGTTTTCAAGATGTCCGTTACTATGGTTAATAACAAGGCAAATGATCAACTCAAGCAAGGTTTTCACAAGCATGCGAAGCATCTTGCTTGAGCTGTCATATAGCAAAAGAAGGAAGGCAAAAACCCAAGCTATACCTTAGGTTTGATTTTTTTTTATTATTATTATTGTTCTGCGTTACGCAGCTCGAACAAGATTGATTGCGGATGCTTGTGGAAACCTTGCTTGAGCTGATCTTTTCCCTAGTATCAATGTTATAAGCAGGAGTGGCATGCATCAACGCAATCAACTACGTAGTCCAGTCAGTGAGCATAGAGCCCACACCCAATATCTATTGAAGAAATGATACCGCATCCATTTCTCCTAAAGAGGCACTTTATACAAAATAATGGCAGTTATAAATTATAATAATAACAACCGAAATCTGATTATCTATAGTCGCTATTAACATTTTGATATTATTTTAAGAGCTATATAACTATTTTTGTTGCATTAAAAAAAGAAGTTGTTGGTAGCCTATCATGTCAAGAATAAGCTTAGTACATACTAGAAAGAAATATAGGAGGTGACTGTTGGGAATTCCCCTATGCAGCACCCGAATACCATTGGACCAATCAACCTTTTTGGTTAGATTGAGGTAGGCTTAGTTGGACCAATCCAAGGTCCTTCAGATCGGTCTAAATAATCAATGAGTTTGCTAATTTGCTTTCTTCTTCCACATCAAGCTCCAGCACAATAATCTCCCACTTGGAGACTGATGTCCTTCCCGTTGTCTAGTTCTTACACTTATGATGAGAGCTTTTCATTTCCCATGAATCTCTTACAACTCTTCTTCTTCATCTTTATTCGTGAAAACCAATTGAAGCTTTGTATAGCTGTAGTTTCTAAAATGCCACCACTTTCGTAAGCATGTCTGCGGGATTTTTATCCGTATGAATCTTTAGCATTTATTGCTCATAGAGAGATCTTATGAAGTGGTACCTTCTATTATTGTTCTTCATCTTTGCATGAGAGGTAGAATTCTTCACAAGATGAATAGTGCTCCGGCTATCATTGAATAACCTACTATTTTCTTGCTTGCATTCTAACTCTTTCATCATGTTTTTCAACCAAATCAGTTCCTTGTTAGCCTCCATTGTTGCAATTTATTCCGCTTCTATTGAGAAAGTGTAACTATCTTTTATATTTAAGACACTCAATTAACTATTATTTCCCCAAGGTAAACACATACCCTATCGTACTCCTCTTCTTGTCTTTATCACTTAACAAGTCTGAGTCTACATATCCTTGCAATTGTATTTTCTTTCTTCCAAAACACAAAGTTGTGTTAGTGGTCCCTCTTAAATATCTCAAGATCCACTTAACCACTTCTTAATGCATCCTTTCGGGTTTGCTCATGAATCTGTTCACAACTCCCACCGTTTGAGCTATATCTAGTCTAATACTCACCATTGCATAAATTAAGACGCCCACTGCTAAAGCATATGGAACCCTAGACATATGATATTTATCCCTTTTAGTCTTAGGATAATCTTCCTTGAAGAGTTTAAACTTTAAAGTGACTAACCAATGGGGTATTTAGTGGCTTTGCATCTTACATGTTGAATCTGTCTGCTAAGCACATTTTATACATACTCAGCTTGAGACAACCTCAACCTCTGATGCTTTTTGTCTCTCATGATCCTCATCCGAAGAATCTATTTTGTTGCTCACAAGTCCATCTCAAACTCTTTTGATAACTGTTTCTTCAAATTGTTTGTCTCATGTATGTTTAATCATGCCACAAGTATACATCTACATACAATAAAAATATAATGTACCTATCATCAAAGGTTTTTTATAACAACAATGGTCTACGTGGCATCTTCCATACCTATTTTCTAACATGAACCTATCAAAATTTAGGTACCATTTCCTTAGGCTTGCTTTAACCCATATAAGCTCCTCTTGAGCTTTCACACCATTTCTTCCTTGCCTTTTATTTGATATCTCTGTGACTGCTACATGTAAATGTCTTATTCTAAGTCACCATTGAGAAATTATGTCTTCACATCTAACTACTTAAGATGAAGATTTTTTATTGTCACAATGCTTAGCACCACTCTAATGGTAGTCATCTTCAAAATCAGAGAAAATAATTAAGAGTAATCAACACATTTTCTTTATTAATTGACATACATTTACAACTAGTCTGGCTTTGTATCTTTTACTCCCATCATGTTCATCCTTAACTTATACACCCATTTGTTGTTCATTGCCATCTTTTCTTCAAGTAGTAAAACTAAGTCCCATATCTGGGTTGTAATCAAGGACTTTATCACTTCATTCATGACATGCTCTCACTTAGTTCTTTCATCAACCTCCAATATTTCATCATAGTATTTTAGTTCACATCCATCTATCAACAACAAATAATGCAATGAAAGAGAGAACCTCTTAATTGGTGTACGTATTCTTGAAGACCTTAATTCTGGAGTAAGTGTTTGAGGCTCCATCTATTAGTTTTCTTCTAGCATCTCATTACCTTTATCTCTAGATACTTCAACTTCAAAAATATCATCAAGTTTCACAAACTCCTTTGTGTTTTATGCTCTTTTACCTTGTCTTTGTATATGACATTTTCATTGAATATCACATTTCTACTTCAAATGACTTTTCGATTTTCTTGATTTCAAAACTAATACCCAAACTCATTAAAATCATACCCAATGAAAGTGAACTTCTTAGACTTTACATCTAGTTTGTTTCTCTAATTAGTATCAACATGAACATAAGATGTACAACCAAAATGCTAAGACGTGAAAGTCTTACCTATTTTCTTGTCCATTCTTTTTCGGGCAATCTACCATTTAATGGTACTAAATGTCATTTATTTATCAAGTATGTGACTGTGTTTATTATATCTGCCCAATACTATTTGGGCAATCTCACATGTAATCTCATGCTTCTGGTCTGCTCTATGATCTTTTAATTCATCCGCTCAACCACACCATTTTGTTGTGGTGTGTGTGGTAGTACTGTCTTACCTCTTTTGATCTCATTCAAAACACAAAACCTCTTAGATTCTTTGTTTCAATATTCTCCTCAATTGTTAAACCTTAAGCGCTTAAGCCTTAACTATATTTCATTCTCAACCAAAGCTCCCACTTAAACATTTCAAATATATCAGACTTATGTTTTAAGAAATCAACCCACCATTTTCTAGTTACGTCATCAATAAAAGTAACAAAGTAGTAAAAGCTTCCATGAAAACATACCTGAGTTGGTCCCCATATATTATTATGGACTAGTTCTAATCTTTGAAATTTTGGTGCCCTTCATACTTTAGAAAATATCACCTTCTTATGTTTTCCCACAACAGAATCTTCACAAAATCTTAAGTCAAAAACTTTCAAGCTTGAAAGTTTTCCTTTAGTGTGGAGAATCTTTATTTCTTTCTCGCTTATGTACCCAAACCTACAAAACCATGTGTCTGAGTTGACACCTGTTTCAACTACATCAATGGAGTCATGCTTTTCAATCAAAAAGAGTGTACCTTATTTATTTCCCCAAGTTTTCATTAAAGTACCTTTGGTTATTTTCCACGTTTCTTTCGTGAAAGATGTTGTATGTCCCGAACATGTGAGTTAGCCAATAAAAATTAAATTCATTTTCAAACTTGATATATGTTTTATACCATTCAAAAATCATGTACCTCCATTACGTAAATTTAACAAACATCTCATTTACCAATTATTTCGTAAACCTTGTTGTCTCAAAGATAGACTTTGTCATAGTCCCCTTGCACATAATTCTCGAGACATATTTTATTTGTTGTGGCATGAAATGACGTTTTGGAATCTAATGTCCAAAACTCTAACTTTTTATTAAATGCAAAAATCAAAGTGTCTTAAGCAATGTCACCCGCAATGTTTATGGAAGCTTCCTTATCCTTGTTACTATCTTGTTTTTTCTTATTTTATACTCAACAATCCTTTTTGAGGTGTCATTTCTTCCCACAATTCCAACATTTCAATCTTGGCTTTGCTAATAAAGATTACCCCCTAGACTTTGTTGATCTCTCACGGTATTGATCTCTTTCAGTAGTTTTTTCTCTTCCTTCCACATTTTGTTTGTTCCCACTTGATGACGTTTTTCTTGTTGTCTTTATGTGAACTTCTTCACTGAGTATTATGCTTACCACATCATCGAATTTCAAGGTACCTGAACCCGAAGATTTTCTCAACATCATAACTAGGCCACCCCATCTCTCTAGTAAAGAGGGTAGGATCAACGAGGCTCTAACTTTGTCATAAAAGTTGATGACTACCAAGGTTAATTGGTTTGTGACTATGTTGAATTCATTTAGATGTTCCATAATGGTTTCATTCTCAGCCATTTTCATATAGAACAACATTTTCATTAAAAAATACTTTATTTAATGTGGATGACTTCTCATACATCTGTGCAAGGGTTGTCATGAAATATTAGTGGTTTTCTCTTCGAAAATATTGAAAGCAACTTATAATGATAAAGAAAGTCTGATTGTACCAAGGGCCTTCATGTCGAACACCTCCCAATCGACATCTAACATCATTTTGGGTTTCTTTGCTTTCCCTCCAAGAGGTTGATAGAGATTTCACTTGTATAAAAAAATCACTTATCTACATCTTCCATAGTGTAAAGTTCATACCATTGAACTTTTCTACTCCAAAATTTTTGGATTCGTCTGCTTATGTCATCATTGCTCCCACTCAAAGCAAAGTCCCTTATTTCTTTGGCTTGTTAAAACAGGTTTTTCAAACCTCGACTCTTATACTAATTGTTTGGGATTATGCCAAAAGCCTACCAATCAAACCAAATAAGATGAAATCAATAGCAATCAAAGAAAAAAACAAATTAAACCACAAGCACACCACAAAACACAGGATTTACATGGAAAACTCCATATTGGAAAAAAAAACCACAGAACCACATAGAAAGCTTCACTTTTCTAGGAAGAATACAATATTTATCTCTCAATCTCTCACAAACCACAAGTTTTCTCACTCTATTTTCTCTCTTTAATACCCTAGAAAACAATAGAAACCTTAAATATATAATATAGGTCGAGCTTGAGAGGAATCATTCACTTTCACAGATCTTCTAAATAATTTGCATAAAAAATCGCTACTAGACAAGTTCGCCAAAACATACAACTTGGTCCAGACCGACAGATTGGTCCGTCTAGATTAGCAGATTGGTCCCCCAAAATATGTGGATTGGTTTAGGCTGTCGGACTGGTCCGCCAAAACATGCAGATCGGTCCATCATGGAGTTTCTCCTACACAACACCCGAACAACATTGGACCAATTGACATAGAAGGGTCGATAGATGCTAAGTTGTCAGATTTTGAATTAATGGCGTTGAAATATCTTAACATAGAAAATAAGTGCAAGAAAGGAATTAATTGGTAGAATAATATACAATTGGCACAATTTTTGCTATTTATGGAAAGTTACAGAATTGCACAAAAATTGGCAGTCTGAAAGGAAACGATGGGATCTTCAAGATTCATGCCTATACAGCCATGGACCCTGTTGTTTTAAAGCCAAATTCCATCGTTTAGACCTCGAAAAGGTCATTTTTACTATTTATAGTAATTTTCTAATTAGTGCATCTTTTTCTATTTTTTGTTATTTGCCAACCTAATTTTGTGCTTAATATGAAATAGTATTTATATGGGAATTATAGTTTGAAGGAAAGCATCTTGGAATTAATAATATTTTCAGAAGAGTTTCTTCTTCTTTTTTGCTCCGCTAGGTTAGTTGGTATCTAAGCTTAGCTCTTCTTGGGATCAATTTTTCATCAATTTTTCATGGCTCGTGGTTGTGGTAAATGTGGGCAAGTTCTAAATGAGGAAGTCTCCTACCATGAACACAGTATACAAGATGTGATGATTGAAGACTTGCAGAAGCAGGTTGTTGAGTTGACCCAACGTCTAGTAACGCAAAACATGGATGATCGCGAGATGGATGATCAAGATTCAGAATCCAGTTTTGAGAACCCATATCACAATCCTGTTCTGGATCATGAACAACATGGTCAAGATGAGCGATATGGAGACTTCAACTTCAGAGTTGAACTTCCATAATTTTTTGGCACTCTACAGGCCGAGGGATTCATTGATTGGCTACATAAAATAAAGCAATTTTTTTATTACAAGGAGGTTCCAGATCGTTTGAAGGTGAAACTTGTCGCCATAAAATTGAAGGGATGAATATCTGCTTAGTGGGAATAATTGAAGCAGTCACAAGAAAGACAAGGAAAATCTACTATGGGCAATTAGGAGAAGATGAAGAAGAAAATGATGGGTCATTTTTTACCTTTAGATACACTCAATCTTTTTTCCAACGGCTTCACACGTTGTGGCAAGGTGCGAGGTCCGTCGATGATTACACGGAGGAATTCTATCAATTGGTTACCAAAAATGACTTGTTCGAGACCGAGGAGCAGCTGGTGGCATGGTATCTAGGTGGTTTACGGCAGCCCCTACAAGACGTCCTTAGTCTCTACTCCCTTTGGATAGTTTC
>JAOXJP010278777.1:0-19653 GCA_025762735.1 Platanus orientalis | reverse complement strand
TTTTTGTTTAGTGTCTGTTTCGTTTGACATTTGTTACGTGGAAATCTAGACTTTCATGCCTATCCAAAGGTATAACTTTCACTCATAGATTCTTTGTACATTTTTGTTAGTGCCTTTCTAAAATTGCTCTAACATTCAGATAAACATATGTGCATTAAAGTGATACTATGTGTGTACATAACTTATGTGACGTGTTAACATTCTAAGTATGACACGTGTACAATAATATGTGTCATGGTGTGGGGTGTTACACTAACTATGAGGTTGACCTAGCAAAATTTGTAGGAAACAGACCTTTCACATGTGATGCTTTGGCCAGAAAGGATAGCCAAGCACAAGAACCAAACAAGCCACTAGCAGCAACTAAAATTTACTCCTTCAACCTAACCAAAGCTGACCAAATATTCAACATGTTACTCAAGGCTAAGCATATTAAATTACTTGGAAGACATACACAAGAAGAGTTATGTGCAAAGGATTATTGCAAATAGAATAATTCCTTTACACACCCGACTAACAAGTGTATAGTATTTTGAAATGTCATCCAAGAAAGAATTAACAAAAAATTATTATGATTTCCTAACAAAACTGAGGCTATGGAAGTAGACACCAACTCCTTTCCAAAGCTAGTGGATGTCGATCTGATAACTATAGATTGTACATGAAAAATGGCACAAGAATGTACCAAAAAATGAACGGAGATGCTGGTCTCACTAAAGTTGTTCATTTTACAGGACTACGATCGAGGCCTTCAATTGTAATGAAAGCTTTAAATATGGTCGAACGTGGGAAAACACCATTCGAATAATTCAATACAAAGACGTGAAAGTCACAGCTCAATAACAAAGATGATGGGAAACATCTAGTCGAGGAGGACGACTTCTACCTTTGTGACAGATGTGGCAAAATAATGGTCAATCTTATGAGTATGGCTGCAAAAAGGGAGGTAGTAGTCCACACACCAACTAAACTTGCTCAGAAGATAAAGGCATACCCAAGTTCAAGAGTTTCTTTCTAGACCCCTCATGCCAGAGTGTAGTGGCCCAACAAATAAGCAAGAGAAAGGGGTCAATATGTTAATAAACCATGGTTAGGGAATGAGTCACCTCGAGAAAATCACAGGCCTCGAGGATAGTTAAACCACCTCTAGGAGAGGTCGATAGATGGGTAAAAGTGATTGCGCCTACTAACAAGAAACATGCTCAAAGCCTACAAGTATGGGTACAACCTTGATTTCCCTTCAATGATGTGGACTCAGAAAAGAAAATGGCTGAGGCAACAGATCTTAACTCAACAAGGAAACATGAACCAAGTTCCAAGTTGAGAATCAGGATTGCAACAAGAAGGACAGGGAAGAGCCATCCAGTGCTGGATGATTAAATATGCCCAATCTAATTACCAATTTGACACGTCATCCGACAGTGAATCAATCAAAAGAGAACACAAAAAATTGGAGAGGGGATGTTATCCCATACTTAATGTCAACGACAATCAAGAGCCCAGGCCCATATGTGTGCTTATTGGTTGAAAACTAAGGAAAGCCAAGAAAACTCACCAAGACAAGTTGCAAGACACCTCAACAACAATCTAGACTAAAGGAGGAAAAGAACTGCAGCAACAGCATATGACCTAGGCAAACATGGCAAAATTGCCATCGGATAAGGATGACTTTGGTGATTTTGGTAAGGAGGGGCTATTCACAGAGTCCTTCACACCTTCAGAATCGATTACAGATAACCTCCCTGTCAATATGGGCCATGGCTAATATTCATTTCGACAATCACCCTGAGACGGCAGTCGACAGCCACACGATCCTCACACTGCCTGTCTAGTTCAAAGCCCAACAAGACCAGGTTTCTGAGGTAGAAAAAGAACTTTGGGACGTTATCTCAGAGAAACCAGTGACCATAGAGCTGGAGGACAGTACAGCAAAGGAAGATGAGCACGAAACAAATATAGAGGAGAATAAAGGTAAGCTTAATCGATAATGGGGCGGTCGTAAACATACTCCCCTTGTTGATGATGAGAAAATTATCAAAGGTCAATAGCAACCTAGTACCAACAGATGTGTCTATCTATGGTTTCTCAAGGAACGCTACCCAAACTAAAGAAGTCCTCCCACTCGAACTACGAGTAGGGAGTCGAACACAAGTGACTACTTTCTTTTTGGTCGACACCTCTTACAATTATAATGCACTATTAGGAAGAGATTGGATACACTCAAACTGGTGTGTCCCATCATATTTGCATCAACTGTTATTATTTTGAAATGATAGTAATTGTGTAGAAGTCATGTATGCAGATCAGAAACCATTCTTGGTCTCAGCAAACAATATCGAGGCCCATCTTTATGTTGACAATGTCGGAACAATCAAGTTGGTCGAACAAGACAGCAAGGATAAACCTACCGAGGTTACCGTGTAGAAAAATTGAGAGGACGAGACCTCGATAAGTCAAGAGTTTGAAGAATTATGCAAAGAACTAGTCAAACCTAGTGCACCAATATGGCTAGAAAAATCAAGCCTGGAAAGCAAAGAGGAGTCGAATGACTAGCCTAAACAAAGAGAAAGATGGGTCATACAAATGACCATGAAAAGATTGTCAGGGTACTTGACAAAGAAAAGAGTCGAGATGTATCTTACCGAGTGTAATACACAAGAGTTACCCTACGAGCATGAAGCCATAGGAGTTGAACAACTAAGAACGGCCCTTGCCAAATTAGATGATTTGAAGGCCGAAGTCTAAAACGATTTAAGAGAAGTGAATTTGGGTACCATAGAGGACCCACGAGTATCGTACGTCAGTATCAAGCTGAGGCATCAAAATTCAAAAAGATCACAACTATCGTACATCAATATAGTGATTGCTTTGCTTGGGACTACTCGAAAATGCCCAGACTAGACAAAAGGCTTGTCGAGCATCGATTGCCTACGAAGGATGTCTACTTTCCCTTTTAGCAGCCACCTTAACAAATGACCAATGAGGTAATCTTGAAGGTCAATGAGAAAATTGAAAGGTTGCTGACGGCATGGTTCATCTGCCCTACCAGGTATGTCGAGTGGCTCTCAAACATAGTCCCAATGCTAAAAAAGAATGGCAAATTGAGAATTTTCATTGACTTTCAAAATCTTAAAACTGCCACTCCGAAAAATGAATATCCTATGCATGTGGCTGATTGGTTAGTCGATGGGGTAGCAGGACATCAGATATTATCTTTTATGGATCAATATTATGGTTATAACCATATTTTAATTAATGAAAAAGACATTCATAAAACAACTTTTCGATGTCCAGCATCGATAGGTATGTTCGAGTGGGTGGTTATGCCCTTTGGCTTGAGAAATGTTGGGGCAACGTACCAACAAGCCATGAATTACATTTTCCATAACATGATTGAAAATTTTATGGAAGTATATGTCGACGACATAGTGGTGAAATCCCAAGATTTTGATAACCACCTATTCGATCTAGAAAAGGGATTTCTCAAGATGAGAAAACATCAATTAAAAATAAACCCTTTGAAATGCGCATTTGGAGTAAGTGTTAGAAATTTTTTGGGCTTCCTGGTGCATTATCGAGGAATCGAGATAGACCAAAACCAAGGCAATTATTCAGGCCTAGGCACCTTCTACAAAGAAGGAAGTACAATGATTTCTTATGCAAATTAATTTTCTTAGACGTTTTATTTCTAATGTGGCAGGAAAGACAAAAGTGTTCTCATCTATAATACAAATGAAGGGGAATGAAGAATTTGAGTGGAAAGAAGAGCACCAACAAGCCTTCGAGAAGATCAATGAGTATTTGTCAAATCCACCAGTGTTGATGCCGCCGAGAAAAGACAAGCCCTTGAAGTTATACATTTCAGTCACTGAAGACTCGATATCAAGCTTATTGGCTCAAGACAATGAAGAAGGGCATGAACAGTCAATGTTCTATTTAAGTCGAGTCTTATAGAAGGCCAAATATAATTATCCTATGATAGAGAAATTATGTCTAACATTGTACTTTACATTAATGAAATTAAGACATTATCTTCTATCATATGTTGTGTAAGTCGTGGCTCAAACTGATGTAGTAAAATACATGTTCTCATGACCTATAGTAAAAGGTAAAATCGGTGAATGGAGTCTCGCTCTCCTTTAGTTTAATTTAGTCTATGTCTCACAGAAGGCAGTAAGGGTCAGGCCTTGGCAAATTTCTTGGCTGATCACCCCTGCCACCCTGTTCAAACAAACAGCGAGGACAATTGCATTTCCCTCGCTCCTTGGCAATTATATTTCAATGGGTCTAAGACTAAGAAAGGATTCAGAGTAGGGATAGTAATCGTTTCCCAAGAGGGACCGTAACAGAACTGAACTTTAGATTGGAAGGAGAATTCACCAATAATCAGGCTGAATACGAAGCCTTGCTTTAAGGTTTATTGATCCTAAATAGCTTAGGAGTAAATTTCCTTGAAGTCCTTGGGGATTCACAATTAATGATAAACCAGGCTTCTGAAGATTATAAATGCATTAACCCTACTTTAATGCCTTATAGGGACAAAGTTGAGCAATTATTAAAGGCATTTGACGATGTCACATTGAAGTGCATACCTCAAAGCCTCAACCACAAGGCCAATTGGATGACACAAGTTGCTTCAGGGTACAAAATGAGTCCTATCTCCCTAAAGAAAATAATAACATTGTAAGCCTGTAGTTTGGGTGTGAGAATTCAAATTTAGAAGAAGTCCTTAATATCAATATCGTTATCCCCAATACTGGGAAGGAAAAACAGGATGATTGAAAAGAACCAATCATTTAGCATCTACAGAACCCCAATCGATGAGGAAATAACTCTTTAAAACTCAAAGCTAGAGGATATATACTTTGGGTGAACCTCCAGAGCTCTTTAAACGAGAGGCTGATGGTATATTGCTCAAATGTCTAGGGACTGATGAAGCTAAGCTTGCAATGACAGAAGTTCATGAAGAAATATGCGGCACACACCAATCAGGCATAAAAATGAGGTGGTTGATCTATCGATATGGCTATTTCTGGCTAAGTATTCTATAAGACTACATTAGATATGCCCAGGGTTGTGAAGCTTGTCAACAACATGGGCCGGTGCCCAGGGTACCAACAACCAACCTACATTCTGCCATAAAGCCTTGGCCATTTAGAGGATGGGCTCTTGACATGATAGAAAAAGTCAGGCCAACTTCGATAAAAAAAATTGTTTCATTTTAGTCACCACAAACTATTTCATGAAGCGGGTAGAGTGTAAGCCACATTGAGACGTTAATGAGAGAGAAGTCATACATTTTTTAAAAGAAATGATAATGCATCGATTTGGAATTCCCCAATCTATTATCGTCGACCAAGGGTTGATATTCAATGGAGCTTGAATACGAGAGTTCGCCCAAGATTATGGGTTCAAAATAGTGAATTCGACTCCATATTACGCCTAGGCAAATGGACAAGCAGAGGTAACTAACAAGATAATAAAAAATAATGTACACAAGATGGTAGACAACAATGCTACAAATTGGGACGAATTGTTATCTGATGCTATCTGAGCATATTAAACATCAAAGAGATCGAGCACTGGGACTACACCTTATGCACTGGTGTATGGACATGATGCGGTGCTACCGTTAGAGATCACCGTGCAGTCTCTGAGGGTGGTAAATCAGAATCAGCTAAACCATATCGAATACCAGGAGGCCATGATGTCTAAGATGGATGACATTGAGGAGAAACAGCTCGAGACCCTCAATTTCATTGTTTCTCAAAAACAAAAAGTGACTGAGGTTTATAACAAGAGAGTAAAAATCAAATCATTCCATAAGGGAGAATTAGTATGGAAAGTCGTCTTGCCGGTTAGGACTAAAGATCCCAGACTAGGTAAATGGTCTCCAACATGGGAGGGACCATTTCTAGTAAGCGAAGTACTAGACGGCAATGTCTATAGGTTAATGCACGTCGAAGGACAAGAACATGTACGAAGTATTAATGGAAAATACATAAAAAAAGTACAAACCCTCGATGTGGGAGCAAAAGTTAACCAATATAAAATATTAGAAGTAAGAAAGTTATAAAAAGACTAGAACAAAAGTATAAAATAATTGGTCAGAAAAGTTCAAGAGAAAACATAAGCTAGTAAAGACCACCAGGTGTCGATAACCTAGTCACAATCTTTAAGCTCTGACTCACAAGTCGACAGTTCTCCTTCGAGGCATGGAATTTTCTCAGAATGAAGAGAATCTTGTTCCATCACTTTCTCGAGCTCCATACTAGAATTCTAAAGATTCTCTTTTAACTTCTGGAGATGGGATTCGACCTTCTCAATTTTAACAATTTGAGCATTAATGTTGTTCACCAGAGAGGAAACATGTTCAACAATTGACGATTGCTGAGACAGTAGCGCATAAATTTGAACCTTTAATTCTTGTCCATGAACCTCTTTAACACGCTTCAACTGAAGTTGTTCATGAGGTTCACTCTAGGAAGAAAGGGCTAGACGAAGACTGGCTCATTGATCCACAGATAAATAGCCAGGATGTTGAAGTAGCAAATTGCTGGAATTAATGAATGTGGTATTGACTGATGGATCCAAGAGTACAACCAATGGCCCAGCCATGAAGTAGGATCGAAGCATCGCCAGAGCCTGATGCAACTAATCTGAAGGTAAAGGGGATGGAGATGAAGACGAAAAAGACCTTGTGATCCCTACGACCCCTGAAGTAAAAAGCTTAGCTCGAGAAAGAAGCTGAGCTAAATGTCCAAGGATCTCTTAGGAAGGTTGGGCCAGAACAGTTGCTGGCAATGATTCTGAAGAAAGAGGCTCGACAAGAATCTTCAAAGGCTCAGTTATTGGTACATTGAACAGGGTACTTTCAAATTCTTTCAATGAAACCATCTCTAAAGATTGCAGAACCGGAGAGGTCAAACTGGCAAAGGGTAAATCCAGGGCCATCACCCCAGCCGATGATTCCTCAGCAAGGGGAATGTCATGGTCTCGAGATGAACCCTCGATCTCCCCTTAATTAGGGGAATGACCTGTAGCAGGATCTTTAATTGTTGCCTCATCCTCTACAACCTGTCCAGAGGCTTTATTTTTTTGCTCCTTGATGATAGCCTCTTCTTCTTTTCGTCTTTCTTCCTCCTCTTTTTTTCTTATTTCTTCCTTAAGTTTCTCAACTTCTTCTTTCGCCTGTCTTTCTCTCTACTCATCTCTTCTTTTAGCCTCATCGATCCGTCATGTTATCTCTTCCTCTTCTCTTTTTCTCTTTACCTCCTCCGCGACTTGTCTTTCTTTTTCTTCTTTTCCTCATCCTTCTTCCTTTTCTCCTCTTCTTTTCTCTTTCTATCTTCTTCTTTCTTTCTCTTCTCTGCTTCCTTCTAATCTCTTTCCTCTTATTATTTTCTATCTATTTCTTTCTTCCTTTCATCCTTTTATTGCTTTTTCTTCTTTTCCTCTTCTATCTTTTTCTCTTCACCTTGTTTCCTATCGATTTCTTCAGCATCTCATTTGTTTATTATTTTTTTCTCTTTTCTTTGTTTCTTTTCTTTTTGTTTTTTCCCTTTCTTCACTTTTTAACATTTTCTCTTCCCTTATCTTCACACCGACAATCTTTTGTTCCTCCTCCATGAATGAGCAAAGTTGTCATTTAGTGCTTTGGTTCGTATTTCTAATTCAAACCTTGTTCATTCTTTTTCCTCATCGACTTTCTTTTGATTTAGAGCCTCGAGTTCGAGTCTAGTCTTTTTCAACAACTTTTCTTTCTCCTCGAGCTCTTGTCTTAACTTGTCCTTAGTAGACAAGACAAATGCCTTCCTTTTTCTTTTCTCCAGGTCAACTTCTTATTCAGATTAATGTTCGATCTTGACAGCTCAAGCAACCGCCTTTTGCTAGTCAACCATGTCCTTCATGGACAAAGTTTTAATGTCCTCCTAATGTCTAGATTTCTTCAGACCAACATCGAGTTGCTTGTCTGGGCGAGATGAAGTTGGAAGGGCAGAAACAGCATGGAGAGGGGCTGTTGAAAAATTGTCACAGTAAGAAACTTGAGAATTAACAAAAGAAATGACAAGGAAAAAGTAAAAGAATATACCTACTGTTGGAGGAGCCTCGTAAGGAGGGCATAATTGATCATTGATTTGACTCAATAACTCTCGAACCCTCTCCAAGAAGCTTGACCACCAAGTGTCAAAAGAGGGAGTGGACTCTGGAACCCCTCGAAAAGATGGGACATAAAGCAACATCATGGACGAACTACTTCCCCCTATCTTTTTGATGAATAATTCTCTCGAACTGGAGGGACGTGTCTACCAGGGAGAATTTAAAGTAAAAATAGGAGGAGTAGAGATACATTGGACAAGTCCAAACTATCGGGCACACATGTTTGGACAGTAAGCTTCGACATGATCAAGTTTATGGAAAACAGGAATGTCTCGAGAATAAACACAAGATGTCCAGATCCTTAGGGCTCTGAACTTGGACTGAGTAGGGTTTGGTTGCCAAAACAAGATATTCGGCAGAACCAAACTTTAAATCTCGAAATGGGAGGAAATGAATGTCAGGACGCACTCATTGTACATCAAGAATGACATCGTTGCACGGACAAAAATGGGAGAAGATGATTTAGGATACCTAGCCTCGAGCTAGAACTGCTCGTTGCAAAACGGGACTCGAGTTAATTCAATGGAACATGAGATAAACTTGGAAAATAGGTATAAATCCATAATTGGAGTAGCCATAATGGTCCATTGACTGAGCCAGAGAATCTCTCTCGAGTCAGCCAAAGTGATCTATAAAGAATAGCAAGCATAAAAGGGCCTAAGGCCAATCGACAATTTGAGGCTAAAGCTGTAGCAATGGGGGTAAACCCCAGGGTGATTCTCTTCAAGGATGAACAAACCATGAACTTGCACAGCCAGTAGAGATAAAAAAGAGCATTCCTCTTGGAATGTAACCTCGCTGTTGGATTTTCCCATCTCGCAAGTGAGAAAAGTAGTGTCAGAAAGATGGGAAGACTCTGATGGACAGTTGAAGGAAGATCGAGAAGGAGCAGAGAGGTTAAGGAGAATAATGTTGCCTTAGACAGGAATGTTAAGCAGGTGATAAACGTCAGCTAATGTGACTAACATAGGACCCTCTGAGAGTAAGAAGCAGTTTGAGGTAGAAGACCAAAACACCAAAAAGGCATAAATGAGAGATTGGTTAAAAGACATATTTGATTTAGAGGATAGAATGGCTTCGGCGAGGCCGAGCTTCTCCCATTTTTTTCCCTTTGGGAAAACATGTGATCCACCCAATCGGCCCAAGAACGGTTGGATTTGTACTAAGAACTAGGCTCGATCTTCTTTTTCCATTCACCCTAGTCAATGTTCTTGGAATAGAACTAGGGAGATCCATGAAGGTCAACTAGGAAATAATGAGGCGTCTAAAGTGAAGTCTCCTTTAGAAAAGTGGGACCCAGGCCATAGCGGGGGATATTGGAGCTTGAAAAAACAGCCTCAGAAAGAAGCTTGATGAGGACCGTCATAGACATGGCGTGATCACTTACACTTAAAATACACAATCACTTTACTACAACCAGAGCAATTTCAGTTTCAACAATAGAGATCTCCCATTCTTCTTGCTACTTAGTAGGGGAGGAAGCTTCCCCAGATCCAATGTCAATAGGTGCAATTTGTTTCACACGGTCCATAAAAAGGTGATTGAAGATCAAATAGAACTGAAGAAGAAGATGAATAACTTCAAAGCGAAGAAAGCACCTGAAAAAATGGTGTCGATTGAAACAAAACTGCATTTATAGGCGATGATTGATGTGATTGCACCAATACTGAAAAACGGCGGGAGATCAACACGTGTCTAGTTAAGATTCAAACCAGACATGTTCGGAGGGCATTTTTTAGCACATATTTGAAATCTGCTAGTCAGAAGAAGACACGTGGAATTAAATGACAACAAGCAGTCAATTACAAAAATAAACCATGTTGGGCAAAAGCAGAAAGGGGGGCCCCACCAGTATCACGCTAAGAAATACATGACCCAGTCAACAAGCGAGATGACTCACTATTTAAATTTAAAAACGGTTAGATAACGAACGAGGAGGAGTATCTGTAGCATCATGGACAAACCTCTATAAATGGGGGGAAAAACAGCGAACACAGGACACTGAATCATTATCAACAAATTACATATCTTATCAATAGTCGTAACTTTAGATTAGTAGTAGTAGTAGTTCAATCTTGTAGTGATTCGAACCCCTGTCTCAAGTGATTTGATTACACTACAAAACCAGATTCAACAAAACTCTTTCGAGAGAAGGGCATAGGCTTATCTGTTTTATTCGTAGAATCAGATTCAACAAAACTCTTCTAGAAAAAGGGCATTGGCTAATCTGTCTTGTTCGCAGAACTAGATTCAACGAAACTTCCAGAAAAGGGCATCGACTAATCTGATTTGTTCACGAAACCAGATTCAACAAGGTACTTCCAAAAGAAAGAATAGCGAATAATCTGTCTTTGTTCGAATGACCAGATTCAACAAGGTCTTCTCCATTTCAAGATGATAGATAGCGGCTAATCTGTCGTTCGAAGGTATTTCTGTAACTAGTATTTTACTCTATATTTTTAATTTCAGTAAACTTTTCTTTATACTATCAGTATTGGGTGTCATTGTCTATTGTAAAAGTCCTCGGTCTAGAGGCATTACCGAATCCAAAACCATTTTGATAATTTGAATCGGAAAGATCCATACACGTGTAAATTCCAAAACAAAAGAATTTTTGTTGACCACCAAACAATACCAAAAGTGTTTGGGTATGTATGAGATGTGTTTGGGTACCTTCTTTTTGTTTCTTCTATTTGTACTGATGCATTAGAATGGTACCAGGGGTGGACACATCAGTGCTGAAAAGTGATAGGCACCCCTAAACAAGTTAAGTTACTTTTCAGAACCGATGCGCCAGCCCTAGGCGCTGCCCCGAACGCATCAGTACAAACTTCATTCATACGTAATCCAAGCCCTTTTAGGCTTGTACCAATTTGACATGTGCTAATTAGATATGCGGCTGTATCTCCACTTCTCTTCTAAAGATGGGTTCCAATCATCTCAGTTCGGACTAAGAGAGACCACACCAGTACAATTCATCATGAAACACAAAGCGAGAAATAAGAATATTTTTATAAAGACGAAAGTACTTGTCTATCGTCTATGGTTTAAATCATCTCCAGTCTCATTGGAGATATCCTAACGTACCAATCAATGCACCGACAAGGGTTTATGGCGCGTATTTTTTAAAGGATTCTAAACTATCATCTTTGTCTTTATATGCCAACACCCCAGCATTGGTTGCTGAAGTATGAGAGGGGAGAGTGGTGAGGTCAAATTCTCCTGTCAGTATTCATTGATTATAAGGGGCCACATCCTCTGCACCGTGCTATACATATGCCCTCACTCTCGGACTCATATCCTCTGCACCACCATGAGCCGAGATACAAAAGGGGTGGGGTCCATAAACTTTTTGCAGGACCACCTTGCGGTGAGCCTCGATGAACCCCAGACAACCGATGTCTGTCAACAGACTCACCAAGGCACACACCCCACAACAAAGTGACACAGAGGAGATGGCTTCAGTGTTTTATAGTAAGTGCACAGTTGGTCTTTCTTCTTTTCTGTTTTGTTTTGTTTTATTTTATGGAGCCTGGATTTCATTTGCATAAAAGATGTACACAAGTTGTGTATACGAACCAAAGGATTGGCACATCAGCGCAGAAAAATGATTTACACTTTTTTGGGTGCACTTATCATTTTTTGGCACTGATATGTCTGGCCTCTGGTCCGTGAGCACAACTTTTACAAGTCTTTTTTGCACACAAAATCGGGGGGTGCTTTATGGGAGGGTATTGTGATGATTTACTAGTTTAGAATGGATAGGAATCAAGTGTATTTGTCAATTCGAGGAGTGTCAGATGCTAAGATATTCCAAGGATTTTAATCTGATGGTTGACAACTCCGGGTTGCCCCCATAAGATTGGGACAAATGAAGATAGTACAAATAGGTGCAAACATGCCAGGGTGTGGACATATCAGCGCCCAAAACCTCTTAGGGGCGACATCCTCTGCACCGCCCCCCTCTGCGACACTCAGGAGCTGAGATAGAGGGGGGGGGAATCAATTCACTTTTGGGGGGTTGAAGTGACAACTCCAAAAGTGAATTGATTCCCCCCCTCTGCCTCAGCCCTCGTGCGTCGCAGAGGGGGGAGTTGCATCCTAGGTCCTCAACGTGCAGTGTCTCATGTGCTTCTCTTGACAAATCAGGAGGCGCATGGTTTGGCTTGATCACGTGTTTAAAAGGAGGGAACAAATGTTCTGTCCCGGATTTTATATGTCTTACCGTGTCCTCTACTAATGGCTGATGCTTGATGGTTTTTTGAACAAAAACAAACGTTCTGTGATGAAAAAGTGTCTGGCTCTCTGATGAATTATAAGCAGACACATGGTGTTTTGATGCCTCTTTTAAATGAGGAGCAAATATGCATTTTTTTTCACGGTTTTAACCCCATACACCTCCGTTTTTAAGGTATCATTTTTTTTTTTTTTCATTTGAAAACTGTTTATAGTTTTGACCCTATGCACCCAGCCTTTTATGTGTAGGGCACAATAGAACATACAAACTCTTAGACGGAACATTTGTTTCTTATAAAATTGTTTCTCGTTTATTGAAGTTCAGTTCTTTTCAATAATAATAATTAAAAAAAAATATTCTTAACCTTTGTTCTGCATGATAAGTCGGAAAAATCAAAGGGCTACAAGATTTGTTCACAAGGACAATTGAAAAGAAGCTTGATAAGAGCATTCGCATCCAGTTTTTTAAACTAGTTTTGTTTCTAAAATAGAGAGTAAAAATGGTGAAATTCACTAAAAGTGTTTATATCTAGTTATGAATTTTATTCCAAAATACATAGATTATTACAGTTACTCTCCAAAAGAATAGCATAATTATAATATTATGCATTTCTTAAAACTATTGTTTTATTCTTTTTTATTTAACAATCATTAAGACCGGTCAATATCATTAAAAATTATTATTTAAAAAATATATTTAAATAGATTATTTTTTAAAATAAAGAATGAGGTATATAACCCTATTACAAAAAGTTATCTAAAATAGAAAAAATAATATTTTTAAGGGACAAAATTGATAAAATATGCATTACCGGATGTATATGGTTTAACCAATTTTTCTTATTACGAACATTTCTTTTATCCATGTATTTTTTCTATGACATTTGAAAGGGTCTCCAAAGAGCCATCCAATAAATAATTGAAAGGAACACTCACATGAACTTGAGCTCTATTGTTGAAATATATTAAGTAAACTCTGACCTCTCCTTTAGGGTTTTGGGAGAGACCATTAATTGCTTTATTAAAGATCTATATCCAAGAATGGTTCTATAGAAAAGTAAAAAGGATTATATAGGCCTTGTCTGTTTAGAGGTAAAGTGTAAGAAAGTGTATGATTTTTTCACCTTTAATTTTCCACAAGTTTGCTTGTTCGTTGTGTAGCAAAAGACAGAAAAACTACTTCACAAATGCTTTGATAAAAAAAACTTTTTCACCTTTAGTCAACACCCTTATTAACTATTTTGGTGCATTTTGTCAAATGAAAGTAAAGTGTAGGAGAGTTAAGTGAAACATAACTTGTCCACACTTTGTTGCTTTTTTGCTTGTGATTAGACATGCATTGATACAAAAATGACGGATTTTCCATCTTTAACTTTGTCACTTATTTTATGGTGGTTTTCTCATCTTTTTCCGTTGCAAACAATTACTTTTATACAGACACAGCCATCAGGCCATTAGTGGAAATGGAAAAAAAAATCTAAAGCTATTTTAAAACTCTATTTGTCTAACATTCATTAAAAATTGTTAATATCATTTTCTCTCTCATAAATGAAGAATAATTAAATAAAGTGATAAAAATATAAAGAATGATGTATGACATATTATTAAAGTTGTTATTTAAAGCAGAAAAAATAACTTTTAAAAGAAGCAAATTAGATAAGCTATAAATAATTGGATGTAAAAGATTTTCCTTCCTTAATGTTTTTACTGATGATGTTAACAAGTGCACGTTAAATGAAACTTTGTACTTGTAATTCATTTTTATTCCAATCAAATCAACACTTTTTGAAGAAGAAGCTATTAAATGGATGAATTGATGGAGAGATGGCTACTCAAATTATTGATTGTTTATAATATATTATAATAAGCATATGTAAACTATACAATTTTTAAACACATATATGAAGACTTTTAATGTGACAACCTTTTAGCGAGCTGGTGCAGCTCAGCTCAAGCTCACTTGGAATGAAATCGTATGCGCCACGCCCGGACGCTAGGGGGCGGAATCAATTCACTTTTTGGAGGTTTTTGATTCCCCCTCCTGAGTGTCCCATCAGGGGGTGTCGCACTTGATATCAGAACAGTTAAAGAAGAACTACAAACTCAGTTATACCGTGAGCCACCCTATTTGTTGTTCTATTCACATGATTTATATGAATATAAACAAAATAACCGTTTTGTCAAGGACACCAGGGGACTTCACATTGAATAAAATGAGCAGGGAGTTAGATAGAAATTTCAAATTCTTAACCATTTTATTCCATATGGCATCCCTGGTGTCTTGGACACAAAATCTTTTAAAGCTTGTTGGGGGAGTATTTGTTTTACCAATGCAATTATAAGGAACATGAAATATCAACATTAACCTTAATCCAACCCAAGTTGCAAGCCCCGGCAGATTTGGTGCACCCATGCATAGAGTACACATGCCATCGAAAAGTGAAAATCCCCCCGCCCCCGCAAAAAAAAAATGAAAGTGTAAATCACTTTTTCGAAACCATTTGTCCATCCCTGTATATAGGTAAATGTTAGGTGTTCATTAAGTGGGCGCATCAAATCCGTGACCCACATTTAGCATCTGGGTTGTTCCCCTAAGGATTTGGTAGGATTGATTTGTGCCACTCTAAGATAGGACTGAAATAAGGGGCTGACAAATCAGCGCCAAAAAATGAAAAGCATCCCCCCAAAATTGTAAATGTATGCCTCTTGTGTCAGTCCTACCTTAAGGTGACATTAGTCAGTCTTACCAAATACCGCTTCCAGGTTCTTGGTCTTTCACTCGTCGTCCACCAACCTGCGACGAGCAAAGATAATTTTGTAAAATTTGAAGGGGTAATAGTTAAAAACAAAAATCGTTATGGTTTTTCCAAGCTGCAAACAGAGAGCCGCCATACGCTTAAAGAATAGACACCTATCCTGCTTCGACTCCCACTGAGTATTCAACTAATTAGACAACCAACCTACAAAGGCATAAAATTAGCCCGATAGAGCATTACACCAGGAATGAAGGTCCACCAAGCTCGAAGAACCATGGGACTACCAAGAGACAATGCTCTGTTGATTCCACTCCCTTAACAAAAAGAACGATTTAAATCAACTAGCTCGAGGCAATGCTGGAGATTGAGTCTTACTTGAAGAATAACCTTGCATGATTGGCATAGAAACAGTCAAATTTTGTGTGGACCCTTAGATGCCTAAGTTCTTTCCATAGCTTTCTATTCCCAAAGTCAGAAGGGGCCTCAGAAAAGCCCTCTCCCCAACCAACATATTATAAGCCATTTTGACAGAGAATTCATGGTGCCAAATGGAGAAGTCAGTTGACAGAAGAGGACTAAGAACGTAAGCTGCTTCACGATCCTGGGATATAAACTCCTCAATGGGGCCAAGCTTCCATCTGGAGGATGAATGATCAATAAGATTAACCACCATGAGTGTGTTGCATTGGGGGTGGTCTAGATGAGTTTAACTTAGAACGAAGCAGGGAAGGTATCCATGGATGCGATCATATGTTAATGGTTCTCCCGTCACCCACCTCCCAATTAAGGCCTTTCAAAATCACTTGTCATCTTTTGATCAGGCTCTACCAACCCCACAAGCTCCCACTCCTTGGCCGACAGGACAGAAAATGTCCCAAGAGGTAGTAGAGGATGCCATAAGCTTAGTCCACACTGAGCTCGGCTCAGTCTGAAATATTAGAATAATCAAAGGGTTCTGTTCAGTACGGATACGTTATAGGTTTTGGGGGCAAGATGGGTACCAGGCAATTTTTTTTTCCCAACAATAATGGAATATTGTGGGCCAGGAGGTATCAATTTGTCAAACTTCTTTAAAGGTATGGTTGAGCTGATCCATAAATTAGCTTCGCATAAATGAGACGGTCCTTGTTCTCATCCCGAAAGTGTGCAACCCCACCAAGATTTGTTAATATAAACCCGCTAGTTTGTGTAACATGGTTTATAAAATTATTGTTATATGGTCCTCGTCAATAGCTTGAAGAAAGTCTTGCTGTAGAATTTAGGATGTGTTTAGCAAGGACCTCAGATCTCTGATAATATTTTGATAACCCATGAAATCTTTTACTGTACCCCATGAAATGTCAACACTCAAAGTCAATATGATAATGATTAAGATAAACACACATATGATCAGATGGATTGGAGTTTTCTTCTTAAAGTTATGGACACTATGGGTTTTAGTCGGTAATAGTAGCTTTGGACAAGAAAATGTATCTCTTCGACATTATCGGATTCCCGTAAACGTTACTCTGGGTGAAATTTCTCAGGCATCTAGGGAATTTCAATAGGATGATCTCTTATTTGCTTAACTACTCTTACCATGTCCAAAAGGCTAATTATCAAAGCTTATATAAAATTTTGAAAGGGTAAACTAATATCATGCCATTTGAATGCAAAGGACAGGTCCTAATATTCCCACCTCTAATTTACTGATGATTGCTATATATATAGTAAAGCGAATACTTGTTCCCTCAATTCATTCTATCCAAATTTCAAGTAGCATATGTCAAGTGGCAAACCTAAACAATAACAACAACAACAACAATAACAAATAACTTTATTACAACTATTTGGGGTTGGTTACATGAATCTTGTTCTGTCATAAATTACGTATTTTTAGGATTCATGTTTAAATGGTTTGAGTGGGTTTTTATAGCCGGTTATCAATCTAATGCAACCCTCTTCCTATAATTGGGTATGGGACTGACAATGTTTAAAAATATAAACCTAGATGAATCTAATTATCTTGTCATCCAAACTAAGGGTTTAATTGTATACACTCATTTTGGGGTGGCAACAAGTTGAGCTAAGCAGAGCTTTGTCCAGTTCAACTCAGGTTGGTCACACAAAAAACAAGCTCAAGCTCGCCACAAACCTGAGGTATGAACTCGACTCCAGTTTAGCTCAACTCACCAACCTCAAGGTTACCGTTCATGTTTTTTTCTCTGAAGATTTTTCTCAACTATTCTTTATGGTATGTACAAAAAATGAGTGTGGTTGTGTTAAGATGGATAAGTAGCAAGACTAGAAATGATAGAATTAGGAATGAATCCATTTGTGAGAGCTTCGGTGTAACACTAATAAGTGATCAAATGAGGGAAAGTGATTGAGATGGTTTGATCATGTGCAACAAAACCTAATGACTGCACCAGTGAAGAGGAGAGACAATGCAAGTTGAAGGTTCTAGAATGATTAGAGGAATACCAAAACTGACTTGGGTTGAAGTATAATTAGAAGAGACATGGAAGCTTGTAATTTAATAGCAAATATGGCCCTAAATAGAGCAGAATAGTGGAACATGATTCGTGTAGCCGACCCCAAATAATTGAGATAAGGTTGTTTGTTGTTGTTGTTCTTTATCGTACGCATAACAAGGAAAAAGTAAAACTTACTTTTCTATGTAACAATTACTATTATGAAAAAGTAAAATTTATTAGAACACAAAATTACCAAAATAAATATAAAAATTGTCACCAATCATGTTACTTGCTCACCCTTCATTTAGGACCATTTTAAGCCACTTTCTCAACATAAATATCTCATCATACCTGAAAAAGCGGCATGGATTTTATACACCGACTCTCTCCTCCTCTAACCTCTGCCAAGGGTCAAACGGGCGGAAACATCAACGCTGAAAGTGATTTACACTTTTTGGGGGCATGTGTAAATCACTTTTGATGCTGATGTGACCGCCTCTTGACCTCGGTAGAGGTTAGCATGGCGTAGAAAATCCTTGCCATTGAAAAAGGGATGTCCATTCCATAAAGCAATCCTAAGAATCTGATTGATTGAAACAAGCCCAACAGCCCCTTTGGAATTTTGTGCCTTTTCTAAATAGTGTTTTTATACGGAAGGTCCCTCACTTTTTGGCACTGATGTGTCTACTCCCCTAAAAACCTCTAACCTCTTCTCCCCATCAGGGGGCGGATACATCAGCACCGAAAAGTGATTTACACTTTTTTTTAGGGGGAGCGCATATCACTTTTTAGTGCTGATGTGCCGGGCCCCCTAATGGGGGGCGGACAGAAGCCTCTTTGCACATTTTGTGTAGTAGATCCTTTCCTTGTAAATGGATCGGGTAAGACAACTTAAAGAGTGGCTAAAGTTATAATGAGATCAGGGCTGACACATTAGTGCCAAAAGTGAAAAGCATCCCCCAAAAAGTGTATTTCACTTTTTTTGCACTGATGTGTCAGCCCTGATGTCATTTCAAAGTCTTATCAAATCCGGCCTCCTTTTTAGGGGTGGGCATAGGTCAGGCCGACCTTAGCCCGGCCCGAAAAAGTTCAACTCAAACTAAGCCTGACAAGGGCTCGAACTTTTAGTTAGGGCTAGGCTTGGGCTTACCTCCGCTTGGTCGGGTCCTAAACTCTTACATATATAATATATATGTATTACATATAATATATTAAATATTTAAAAATTAGCAATATTACATAACTTAGTTTATAAAAATGTTTTTTTTTTCACAATAAGTATTAGGTTCAAGTCCTAGTGAAATCAATCTTTCTATTACACTAAAGTAAAGGGGGTAGCCCCCTCTACATTTAGTATTCCTTTATTACTTTCATTTTAAAAGGACAAGTGGACCCCATTTTGCTCCTTATTTCAAGTTGTTTTGTAAAAAAGTTAGTTTATCTAGAATTTTTGAAATCTCATTTCAACCTTTCTAATGTAACTCCTTAAAACTCTCAAAATCTCCTAAATTTTCGTTGTATTCTTGGTTTAAAGACACATCTCTTATGTAATGTTTAATTGAAACAATATTAGGTATTTTGTCCCTTCTTCAAGGATAGTCATGTCATTTACTATGTTTTTTTTAATTCAATTTAAATTACCTTATATGTATACACCTTCTTTTCTTCCACACAACGTTGTCTCGTCTCCTCTCCATCCCTACTCAGACTACATTATTCCATTGAACCAAAAAAAAAAAAAAATTAAAGACTTATCTATTAGCGAAAACCAATAGGTATGCACTTCTCTTTCTTTCTTCATTTCATTTTCTACCTTTTTTCTACTTCTTTTCGTTTGGACAAAAAATCCTATAATCTCTATAATTCAAACGTACTAATCTCTTTCTAAATCTCTCTTAGCAAACCATCTTTCTAATATCTCTCATTTTTAATAGATATTAATTGAATACAAATTTATACAATTGTTTAATTATTTTTTTCATCGCTTTTTTTACAATTGACTATTATTTATTTTTATTTTTTTTATGTGATGCTTGAGCTTGCAC